>JAMPIV010015642.1:0-225000 GCA_024509875.1 Oreohelix idahoensis
ATTTTGTTCCAGATGTTATGAAAAGCAACGATTAGGTAAGAGTGCGCATGTTGTCTGTGATCACAGCTGTCATAGCGAGAGAATAACAGGGATGAATAATTCGTTTATGTTTTAACCCATGTAATAACTTTGTATTTTCTCTTGTATGCTAGTTTTGGCTAATGCTGTTTTCCTCTTAGGATAGATTAATATATATAAACTCTGTTCTTTACTGGGAAAGGGAAAACCTTGGACCTTAGTGTATAAATCTGGGACTCTTTGGGCTATATCTTCTCTTATAACGGGATCTTGGCAACAGAGGGGAAAAGGATTTCACCTATGAGTTTATCTCTTTAATTGATTCTTAACCTATGTTTATTGTATTTGATTGGATATTCAATATTGTCGTTGTAAAGTTTCTTTTTATGATAAATAAAAATTTACATAAATGTTATCTACGTGTGGCGGTCAGCTTGTTCAAAAGTGTTCCCTATTTCATAGATATAGTTTTTTCACGTATGTGCGTCTAATCGTCGTCACTTATCTGTGTGTGTGTATATGTGAGTGGTTAAATATATATATATATATATATATATATATATATATATATATATATATATATATATATATATATATATATATATATATATATAGGAAACTGTCTGATCTAAACTCTCAGTCGTAATCGATAGGCGGGTTTGATTATCTATCACATCCAGGGACAGATTTTACCCTTCACCATTTCACTTGTGAAATTCTATTTCCTTACCTTATCTCTCACTGAGCTATCACCTGTTCTAGTCCTATTCAGTCCTATTCAGGAGGGACCAAAAGTGATCCTAATTACCCTATCGAAAATATACGACACGTACTCCCTAGCTCCGTGAGTAGCCAATGCCTATTACGTTTAGTACAGAACTGTAAGAATAAAGTTTATATCTCCGTTTTCTTAAGAGCAGCTAGACCTCTAAGATACTTATAAATTGATGTCATTTAGACCAGTGCGCTGTGTGGAATATTTCATCATATATAGAAGTGCTTCATTTAAGTTTTCTCTTGCGTGATGATGTAGTTAGTATTTAGTATGAGTATGAAGGCATTATTGTTGACTGAGATATGTTTGTTGTATGATTACATATATACACAGACCTGCATGAACCCACACAACATACACTCACACATGGACACATAAGTGCATGTACTTGCATATTTTCACACATATGTATGTATTATTACGTAGATGATGTTTGTTCATTAGTACGATGCTAGTTTATTTTGTTTCATTTTAATTCAGAGAGTCCAGCAGTCTGTGCTGAGTTAAATGGTGTTACGTAGAGAGTATCTAAATAGTTTGGTTAAAAGGTGTTGTATAGGAATTACCTACAAAAAGTAAACTTGTGGACAACATTGTTTTCTGTATGATTAATATGCTACCTGATATGGTTTCATTAATAAAAGTGGGACCCCTGTCATCAAGAGAGTTTTTCTGTGACTGCGGAACGTGTGTGAAAGTAGGTCAGAGAGAGTGACGACAACATTACACACTAATTCTTATTCTTCTTCACACGTCGTCTCCGCACTGTCACAATTCTAAGAGCAGCCAGGACACTCAAAGAAGTGAACGTTTTACTTGTATGTGACCAAAAGAAGAAGCGGGTCCTCTTTCTGTGGTCGTTCTTATTACGCCATCTCTTTTATTCGGGGAACGCACTACAGTAAACTTTCCCTCGTCCTTACTTGATCTTACGTCTCTTTTATGCACGTGTGCGACCACCTACAGCCTTAAGTGTACTATAAATTAGGCGACTCACTTTTTCAAGTGCTTAATGTAACCAGGAAATCTTTGACTATAGACTGGGACGCTGTCCAATAGTGCTGCTGACCAGCTACATTGTGTGGTAGAGGAAATTATTTACTTATCGGTTAGAGCACTTAATTAACAAGTTAGTTTAGTTATAGGAACTTAGACATAATCAGGGCTGTCACACTTATAGTATTGATTCTAATATCACCTTTCATGACTAGACGGATTAATAATTATATGTTCGCCACCTACCCTTAAACCACGAAGATGTGTCATTTCGTAATTTTGTTCCAAGGAAAATGTGTGTGTGTGTGTGTGTTAAGAACGATTTTTCTTAAACCATTGTAAACCCAATGTAAGTGGCCGATACAATTTTCTTAAGAGAATTTTCTTCTAAAAAGGTGTAAATATTTGTGTTTCATTGATAACTCCTAAGAGTATATTGTACAACCAACCTAGAGGATTATTTAATGAGCTACTTTAGAGGCTTTATTATCATATGGCATATATGTAAATATTCAAGTTATTCACTGTGTATCAGCCCAGTTGAAGTAACCCTGTACAGGCCTTTTGATTTGCTTGTGTTAATTTTGAGAGACGCCTCTTGCGCGAAGATAAATGTTCTTGCAGGCCATTTAGAGTCGGGCTCACAGAGCAAAGTTTTGGTGCATGTATGTTTACATACTCACGCCTACAGCCTTGCATAACCGCTAGCTGGGTGGGTACGCCGTATGTGATTTCACATGTAAGAGCGCCAAGCACACCTACATCACGCTTGTCTATCGCTTTGTCAATAGGAAAGCGGGGATGCTTTAGGTCGTGGTTATCTGGTTTGGTCGCTCATAAGCACCTTTAATCAACAGTGACCTGAGGGGATTTTCAAAGCAATTCATATATTTTATGTAAACGTATGTGGTAAAGTGGGATGTTATAAATTTTTATAGGGGACTTAGTGTACTGACTGAGATCAGCTGTGAAGGTATCTGTATCTAATAGGTGTAGTGTTTTACAGATAACCTTACTTGCTACCACATTATGCCTCAGTCAGAATTATTCTGGAATATTGTGATGACTACGTTAAATGTCTAGGGTATGTATATGATGAAGTGTAAGTCACAACAACAACAGACAGATAAACAATTTAATTTATTCCACCACACTTGACAACACTGTGACACTCACACACATGTAACATTCTATAAGACTATCTTAAATGAGTCACTGGTAAATTTTCAAATATCAATATGTATTAAGTACTGTCATTAATATATATGTCCTGATTCAACTACAAAGTGAACCAGGAATCACAATCAATTTTAATTACAATTTATATGTACAGGATTTATCAATATGAAACTTGTAGTGACATATTTTATTAATATTATCCTATGTGTGTCAGTTGTGTAGTAGTAATATGAGGTAATACTGGTTTTGTTTTTTCAAGCTATGTTGTTATTTGTCATCATGACTTCAAGTGTTTGTTTATCTTGTAAGTAGTATGGGGAAAAGTTCACAGTCCCTATCAATTTAAACACTGTATTTTTCCCTCTGGTTTATTATAAAGTCAGATTTTGAGGGGGGGCATAATGTTGAGCTCCACTGGCCACATAGGCTTATCTTTCGTGATGGCGGCAGGATAAGACTCCTCTGCTCGATAGCCTCCCTGTGTTCTGGAGACACCTCACTGGTCACTATCTGGACCCAGGAGTATGCTGTCAGCCTCTAGGTTCAGCAAAGCTCAGACCAGGTGCTGCTCAATAACTTTTGGACTACGGTCCCTGAAACAAGAAGGTTGTACCTCCTACTTCATAACTAGTTTATGATCCATTTACAGACTGAACACAATACATAACAAACACTGAGTTCAGAGCGGTAGGCCAACTGTCAGCTTCATCTGAAATAATTTACACCAGTATATTCCTCCCTAATGGTTACCACGCCTCTGCAATTCCAGCATTATTTCTTTCTAGTCAATAAGCTAGGTGTCAGTGTACTGTTTGGCAATTCCATGCAGTTTTACTTTCCTCCGACACCTTCTGTTCAGGTTGGAGCACTATATAGGCCTTGCCTCATGTTCGCTACTGAACCACACATATATACAGACATAAATTATCAATTTACATTCAATTTTCATTAAAAAGATATTGAATATATCAAGCTTACCACAATTCATGGAATAATACACAGTTACGTTGACTGGCACTGAATATAGCACAATTTCGATCTGCCGATGTCCCAGGCTTTTATTTAGAAAAATATGCACTGGCGCTCAACGCACTGGTTCTGTAGTAAGTTTATTTGAACATGTGGTGGTGACCTGACGCCTCTGATTGACTATATTCGCGGGTCTAACCAATCGTGCCATGTTTACCCAATCGTTTGAAAAAAAGTACTCCTACTCCCGTTTCCCCTGACAACAAAAGATAGTATTTATAGCCCGACTAATCGTGTTTAGCCTTACATTTATTGCGCTCCAATCAAATCGGATTTAACATGGAGACCCATTTCCCGTACAATGGTGGTGTGAAAATCTGCCACTGAGCGATTCTGATTTTGGTGTTGTCTGACATCCCTCACTATTTTATTTTGGCTATAATTTGGTAATTCCTATACTATTTGCGTAACGTTTAACATATTCTTTGTCAGCAAGTCCTAAGGAACCCAAATATACAAATTTAAAGGAGCTAAGTGGCTGCGTTCAAAATATGCATTTTCTTCTACCTCCTGTTTACTTCGAATACGATGTGGTGTCTGGGTACTGTAATGTTTTCAAACGTAAACCAGTATAATGTCATGTTTCCTAATAAGCGTTTTGTGAGTTTTTAAAAAACTAACTCTCGTGTGTGTAGTGTTTTTTATCACTGTCGATTTGAAAAAAGCTAGTGCTTGTGGCCTTACACGCGTGATGGTAGTAATTGTGTATCGCGAGACTGTGGTAGTATTGCCTGCGTTCCGGCTTTCAGCCTCTCCCTTTCTTTCTATCTTTAGTCCATCTGTCTTTCGTTTTTTGGTAACGTAGTGTATAAAATGACATGAATGGAATTTTAAATCTAGGTCATCTTGCGTATCTCAAGGTTTTTCTTAGAAATGGAGTACACATTTTATTGTGTTGGGGAAACGCGTGTATGCTGCAGAAGGCTTTTACTATCAACGTGAAACGTTACAATTTGCAGACGCAGGAGAAAACAAGGGGGATTTCGAGTACAGTCATTGTGACAGCACTGTTCTTTACCATTCTTCTTTCCTTTTATTGAATTTATGTGTTAGGCTTTACATTTACCTGATAATTTATATATGTGGATTAGAATTTCTCACGACAAATCCTCCCCACTTAAAACAGACGTTATATGTCAGTCTATAATTCTATATACACATAGAGAAATTTAGTATTATTCCTGGGGTTTAGGGTGATTCTCATCACACGGATGGCGGCTTAAAAAATCCGCTCCCAGATTTGTTTTTCCACTTATATACTCTATGCTAAACTCAAATGGCTGCATCAATAATGACCAACGGAGTAATCTAGAATTCTCATGTCTAGCCTGTGCTAGAAACGATAAAGGTTTGTGATCCGTTTGCAACTTAAATGCCTTCCCATACAGATAAATATTGAATTTCTTTATCGTCCATATTACTGCAAGACATTCTTTTTCGCTAGTTGAGTAATTGGTTTCAGCTTTATTCAACTTTCTGCTAGCATATGCCACTGGGCTTAATTCCCCATCCAATGCATCTGATGTCTGTAGCAGAGTCGCACCTAACCCAATATTACTGGCATCGGTCCTTACTATGAATTCTTGACTTAAGTCAGGTAATTTCAAAATAGGTTTACTTGTGAGCTTTTCCTTCAATTCTTGGTAAGCCATTTCACATTGTGGTGTCCATGTAATTCGATCTGGATGTCCTTTACGTGTCAAATCAGTTAACGGTGCACATATGGAATTAAAATTTTTGATATACTTTTGGTAGAAACCACATAATGAGACAAAGGATCTCACGTCTTTCTTGGTTTGTGGTCTCGGGGCTTTCTTTAGTTTCTCTAAATTCTTTGGGTCAGGGGTCATGTTTCCCTGATAAACTGTGTGTCCCAAGAATTCTAATTCTTTACATCCAACGCAACATTTGGTTGGTCGGGCTGTTAATTCGCTTCCCTAAGTCGATTAAACAGCATGTTCAGAGAGTCAATGTGTTCCTCAAATGTTTCTGTGGCTATAAGGATATCATCCATGAAATTTGTGATGCATGGGTTATTCAGAGGGTCCAATAATTTTCTCATCATTCTAGAGAAAACACTAGGCGCATTCTTCAATCCAAATGGCAATCTATTAAACTCATAGTGTCCTTCTGAGGTACTAAAAGCTAGGTATGGTCTAACCTCAGGCTTTACTGGAATCTGATAGTATCCTTTACTCAGATCCACTTTTGAGAAATATTTAGCTTTATTTAGTCTGGCAAACAACTGATTTGTATCCGGCAATGGATCCACCTGTCCTTCTGTAATAGCATTCAGTCTCCTGTAATCTATACAGAGTCTATGTTCTCCAGAGGCTTCCTTAAGAGTACAACACCGGAACTATACGAAGATTCACTGTGTGAAATAATTCCTTCCTTCAACAAATAGTCTATCTCTTCCTTCAAAGCTTTCTCCTTAGCAAAAGGAATCGAATATGGTTTCATACAGACAGGTGTGGGGTCTATCAGTTTCATATCATATTCCAATAAGTTTGTATGCCCAGGTCGGTCTGTTAACACCTCTGCATGATTATCTAGAACCTGTTGCACTCTCTCTTTCTGAGTTTTCGTTAAATGTGTACTGATTTTCACCTGTGCCGCTGTCTCACAGGGGTGTAATGGATATTCAAATGATGAAAGTGGTTCCTTTTTCATCTCCATGGCAATGGACAAGGTCAACAAGTGTGTCTCTTCCTGATGTTCTCTTTCCAAATATTTCTTCAGGAGATTCACATGATAGATTTTTTCTTTCCCCTTCTTATCTATCTTATAATTGGTTCTAGTCACCTTCTCTAGAACTGTATATGGACCTTGCCATCCAATTTGTAACTTATTCTGACTACCGGGTAGAAGAAGCAGTACCTTCTCTCCCACAGCCAAATCTCTGTCTTTAGCTTTCCGGTTATAATAGGCAGCATGTTTCTTCCTGGCTTGTTTCAAATTTTCATTGGCAAGTTTCCAGCCAGTTTTTAAACGAGTGGTCAGCTCATTCACATATTGGTATGATGATGTAATATTTTCCTCTGCCTTTTCGTCAGTCCACGTTCTTAACAGAGCTTCGAGTGGACCTTTTATTGGCCTTCCAAACAATAATGTTGCCGGGGCCATACCGGTTGAACTATGGGGTACCTCCCGATAAACAAAGAGGGCGGCGTGAAGGTACTGGTCCCACGTATCTGGTTTTTCGTGTGCCAACTTTCTCAGGATTGACATCAACGTGCCATTAAATCTTTCCACTTGGCCGTTCCCTTGGGGGTGGTACACACTACAATGGAAGTGTTTGGCCTGGAAGATCCTGAAAACTTCTTCAGTTAGTTTCCCCTTGAACTGAGAGCCATTATCAGTCAAGATTTTATTGGGAAAGCCTAACCTTGTGAAAATTGTGAGCAATGCCTCTGCCACATGTTTAGAATCAATCGATGACAGGGCTACTGCCTCTCCCCACATAGAACAAGTGTCCACCAGAGTCAGAATGTAGCTGTTCCTTCTCTTGGTTCGGGTGAGAGGTCCCACAAGATCCACAGCAACTCTCTCAAAGGGTGTTCCCACTATGGGCATTTCTCCCAGAGTTGCTGGTGCAGTCCAATGTTTAGGTGCTACTCGTTGGCACTCTGGACAGGATTTTACATATCGTTTGATATCTTCAGTTATCCCTGGCCAGAAATAGTGACAAGCTATTCGCTGTCCTGTTGCGCTGATCCCCATATGACCACTGAAGGGAATCGCATGCCCTAGTTCCAACACTTTAGTCCTATATGAAGTGGGAAGGACCAGCTGTCCGTGACCATTGGATTCAAATCCAGCCTTCCTATAAATCAGTTTGTTCTTCATATAAAACTCTCCCTTGCCTGGAGGTGTATGAGATTTGGGCAACTTCTTGAAACACGGCTTGAGTGTTTTGTCCTCAGCCTGTGCCTTCCTCATCTCATCTGGATGAGTATTTATTGGATTATCCTCCTCCTTTTTAGACTGTGATCTGGTCTGCACTGTTGCCAATATCACAGGTCTCTTGGGATTCCCCAAGAAGACATATCTACACCCCAATATCAGAGGGTAGATTGGCTCATTTATCACTGCTGCTTTTATGATTCCTTCCACATATCGCGTTTTCACCTTTATCCGGGCGACGGGAAGTGTCATGGTAGCTACATCCTTGGTTGCAGTTTGAATCTCCACTGTTTCTGTGGTGTATTGATCGGCCTGCATCAGGTGAGAACCACAACGGAATCGTAATCTAAACCGGTATCATATAAACACCTTATAGTGACACCATTACAGATGACATCTTCACACACTGAGGGGGGGGGGGGGGGGGTATGGTTCTTGTAGTTCTGCAGGTTTGACCTTTTTTTCCTTTTTCCCAGATGTCATAGCAGCACAATGAGGAGGTTTCCTTCTACAATGGTCAGTGTCATGATTGTTTATCTTACAATTTTTACACCACCTTTTCCCTTGGTTGAAAGATTTTCTTTCATCATATTTCCTTTCATCGAATTGTGGGGTTTTATTTTTATTGTCATACCGTGGCCTATCAAATTGGTGCTTACCTTTGTTTTGATCTCTAGGATCAAATTTATTAAAGTTCTGTGGTGCCCTAAAATTATCCACCTGTTTCTTCTTATTACCTGATACCTCTGCCTGAGCTGCTTGATACCTTTCAGCAACATTTAGCAACTCACCCAGCCTCTCTGCACCTTGCTCCATGAGAAACTTTCACAGGTCTGGAGCCATGGACTCTCTTAATTGTTCTATAAGGACCATTTCCTTAAGATCTTGGGTTTTCCCCAGAGAAGTCCATTTCTCCAAGTATGTCTCTAACCGTGCAGAGAACTGGTGATAGGTTTCACCTGACAGTAGTTTAGCATTCCTAAATTTGTTCCTATAAAATTCTGCGTTCTTTTCATATCTTAACAAAAGAGCCTGCTTTAGCATGTCATAATTTTCCTGATCACCTCTGCTCATTTTGGCAAAAACTTCATAAGCTGCCCCACGAAGACCTTGAGATAATTTTAAGCTCCACCTTTCTCTCTCTAACCCATATGTGGTAGCCAATAGTTCATATCTATTTAGATAGCTCTCAATATCATCGTCTGCAGCTAATTGCTTGTCTTCCCTTTCTGCAGCTAATCTTCTTTCTTCTGCTTCCAATTTCTTAGCCTCAGCCTCAATCTGCAACCTCTTAATTTCTTTTTCAGCCTCTAATTTTCTTTCGGCCTCTTTTTCTAATCTTCTTTCTTCCCGTTCAATATATTTGTCACATTCAGCAGTGACATAAGCAATCATAATTTGCCCATCCATTCCTAACTCTTTCGCAGTCTGTACAGCAGCAGATCGAAATTTTGCCAAGTCGGCCATTGTCTAACATGCAAATGTAACAATTCAATCTCTCAATATTTATCTAATGACAACCACAGGCACTGAGAGCTCAACCTTATTTATTTTCACCCAAGGATACTTTTTTTAATTTCTATTATTCCCTGAAGTTAATTACCCCCAATATTTTTAATAGGGAAAGATTCAAAATCCCGAGAGCGAGACCCCAATATATGTGGTAAAGTGGGATGTTATAAATTTTTATAGGGGATTTGTGTACTGACTGAGATCAGCTGTGAAGGTATCTGTATCTAATAGGTGTAGTGTTTTACAGATAACCTTACTTGCTACCACATTATGCCTCAGTCAGAATTATTCTGGAATATTGTGATGACTACGTTAAATGTCTAGGGTATGTATATGATGAAGTGTAAGTCACAACAACAACAGACAGATAAACAATTTAATTTATTCCACCACACTTGACAACACTGTGACACTCACACACATGTAACATTCTATAAGACTATCTTAAATGAGTCACTGGTAAATTTTCAAATATCAAGATGTATTAAGTACTGTCATTAATATATATGTCCTGATTCAACTACAAAGTGAACCAGGAATCACAATCAATTTTAATTACAATTTATATGTACAGGATTTATCAATATGAAACTTGTAGTGACATATTTTATTAATATTATCCTATGTGTGTCAGTTGTGTAGTAGTAATATGAGGTAATACTGGTTTTGTTTTTTCAAGCTATGTTGTTATTTGTCATCATGACTTCAAGTGTTTGTTTATCTTGTAAGTAGTATGGGGAAAAGTTCACAGTCCCTATCAATTTAAACACTGTATTTTCCCTCTGGTTTATTATAAAGTCAGATTTTGGGGGGGGGGGGGGGCATAATGTTGAGCTCCACTGGCCACATAGGCTTATCTTTCGTGATGGCGGCAGGATAAGACTCCTCTGCTCGATAGCCTCCCTGTGTTCTGGAGACACCTCACTGGTCACTATCTGGACCCAGGAGTATGCTGTCAGCCTCTAGGTTCAGCAAAGCTCAGACCAGGTGCTGCTCAATAACTTTTGGACCACGGTCCCTGAAACAAGAAGGTTGTACCTCCTACTTCATAACTAGTTTATGATCCATTTACAGACTGAACACAATACATAACAAACACTGAGTTCAGAGCGGTAGGCCAACTGTCAGCTTCATATGAAATAATTTACACCAGTATATTCCTCCCTAATGGTTACCACGCCTCTGCAATTCCAGCATTATTTCTTTCTAGTCAATAAGCTAGGTGTCAGTGTACTGTTTGGCAATTCCATGCAGTTTTACTTTCCTCCGACACCTTCTGTTCAGGTTGGAGCACTACATAGGCCTTGCCTCATGTTCGCTACTGAACCACACATATATACAGACATAAATTATCAATTTACATTCAATTTTCATTAAAAAGGTATTGAATATATCAAGCTTACCACAATTCATGGAATAATACACAGTTACGTTGACTGGCACTGAATATAGCACAATTTCGATCTGCCGATGTCCCAGGCTTTTATTTAGAAAAATATGCACTGGCGCTCAACGCACTGGTTCTGTAGTAAGTTTATTTGAACATGTGGTGGTGACCTGACGCCTCTGATTGACTATATTCGCGGGTCTAACCAATCGTGCCATGTTTACCCAATCGTTTGAAAAAAAAGTACTCCTACTCCCGTTTCCCCTGACAACAAAAGATAGTATTTATAGCCCGACTAATCGTGTTTAGCCTTACATTTATTGCGCTCCAATCAAATCGGATTTAACATGGAGACCCATTTCCCGTACAATGGTGGTGTGAAAATCTGCCACTGAGCGATTCTGATTTTGGTGTTGTCTGACATCCCTCACTATTTTATTTTGGCTATAATTTGGTAATTCCTATACTATTTGCGTAACGTTTAACATATTCTTTGTCAGCAAGTCCTAAGGAACCCAAATATACAAATTTAAAGGCGCTAAGTGGCTGCGTTCAAAATATGCATTTTCTTCTACCTCCTGTTTACTACGAATACGATGTGGTGTCTGGGTACTGTAATGTTTTCAAACGTAAACCAGTATAATGTCATGTTTCCTAATAAGCGTTTTGTGAGTTTTTAAAAACTAACTCTCGTGTGTGTAGTGTTTTTTATCACTGTCGATTTGAAAAAAGCTAGTGCTTGTGGCCTTACACGCGTGATGGTAGTAATTGTGTATCGCGAGACTGTGGTAGTATTGCCTGCGTTCCGGCTTTCAGCCTCTCCCTTTCTTTCTATCTTTAGTCCATCTGTCTTTCGTTTTTTTGGTAACGTAGTGTATAAAATGACATGAATGGAATTTTAAATCTAGGTCATCTTGCGTATCTCAAGGTTTTTCTTAGAAATGGAGTACACATTTTATTGTGTTGGGGAAACGCGTGTATGCTGCAGAAGGCTTTTACTATCAACGTGAAACGTTACAATTTGCAGACGCAGGAGAAAACAAGGGGGATTTCGAGTACAGTCATTGTGACAGCACTGTTCTTTACCATTCTTCTTTCCTTTTATTGAATTTATGTGTTAGGCTTTACATTTACCTGATAATTTATATATGTGGATTAGAATTTCTCACGACAACGTAGTTGGTTGAGATACTATAAACTGCACTTGTCCCATTATACTATAACTTATACTAGCCGCCATTAAAAACGCATCGCATTAGTTTATGAACCACAACTCGTTGTGCTAAATTTAAAATACATGAAACCACTGATTTTACATTTCTGATCCATTTACTAACCCAAATTTGCTGTATTATTAAAGATGAGACAATTCAGAACCGGCTCCTAAGCAGTTGTCAACCCTAGGTATAAAAACAAAAGTCGCACTCACTGTCATTCAGTCACAGCCATCATTAATACCGTGTATGACCCCCTACAGCATCAATACAGGCTTGGCATCGGCGTCTCATGCTATTGCAGAGTGTCTCGAAAAATGTTTGGGGTATGGCGTTCCATTCTGCAATGAGTGCTTGCTCGATATCATTCACATTGTTGATGTCATACTGGCGAACCCTTCTGTTCAGTTCATCCCATGCGTGTTCAATCTGATTCGTGTCAGGAAATTTTGCAGGCCAATCCAGTACAAGATTTCTCCTATCAGCAAAGGAGACATTAAACCGGCTTTCATCGGAGAACATTGTTGATCTCCATCCTGCCCTTGGACGACGAATATTTTGTAGGGCCCAAGCCAGTCTGTTGGCCCGGTGACGTCTAGTAAGGATAGGACCGATGTTGGGACGTCTGTTTTGCAAGCCAGCGGACGAAGTCTCCGTCGCACAGTGTTTGCGCTGACAAGTCTCCGAGTGCCAGGAGTATGAGCTGCTGTCTGAGTTGCTGTTTGGAAGCGATTGCGCAGATGTAACAATAGAATTTGGCGATCTTGAGCTAGTGATGTTACACGCGGTTGACCAAGCCTGGGACGGTCATTGGTGGTACCTGTCGCCCGAAATCGCTGGTTCAGCCACACTATAGTGGACTGGTCACAATTGAAATGTCTGGCAACTTCTCTGGTCGCCATTCCACTGCTGAGCATACCAACAGCTTGCCATCGCTCTTGTGACGACAGTCGAGGCATGACAAAAACATTAACAGACTTTCTTTCGATGAAAACAGATAATGGCTTTTTACTCGCTGAAACTTGACTAATGCGTGTGCCAAATTTCAATGTGATTCGACTTGTAATAAAGCCAGAATTTATCACGCAAAATTTGAAGTAAACATCACATCGACAGTAAAGTGAGAATACATGAACTTCATCTCTTGCACACTTTCGGGGTTTGAAAATCGCTCACTTGCATAAACATTTCAACAGTGAAAACATCTCACCTCTACACCTCACGGTAGAAGGGGAACGACTAAGTAAGTAAGTAAGAAAACATCTCACGATTTCGATGCGTTTTTAATGGCGGCTAGTATATACGAGTATATCTAGGGCTAGTGGCTTATAGCGTTTTGTATGTATTTCTTTTCAGTGTAGCTCCCATACCCTGTGTCCGTACCCTGCTCCTTTGCTACCAAGTTCACCTATCTTCGGAAACACGCGTCAGTTCTATCTCCCCGCCACCGGCGCGTCAGCTCTGACCCGTCCCAGCATACGCCAGTCGCATTTTGACTGGCTAGCGTCATTGGTTATAGTAGGGCGAGTTGCCTTCACAATTGATTGTCAGCCCCGCCTAACCCTTACGATACCGGGTGACTGTAATATCTTAGTTACCTGTGGACAGTATTTCCCACTGAAGCCAGCATTTTGTTGATTTACCTGTTATTTTCACAACTCGCCAGAGAAGAGAAAGGGGAGACAATAGTCCTCCATTGTAAGGATAACCTATCACAGTAAGAAAAAGGACTCAGAGGCTGAGAGTCATTGACACTTTCGTTAGGGGTTATTTAGCTGTAGGTTGGGGTCTGTGTGTGTGTTTTGGGTTGTCAGTGTAACGAGATGGTATTATAGTGGTTGTTGTCTTGTTGACAGTCGATGATAGTTCAAAAAAGAATAATGAACTACACGATATACCCCAGTCTCAGAAATGAGTACTGGTGTATGATAGCACAAATGATAGTCAGACAGTAAAGACCCCTGGTCCGGTGGTAATAAGAAGATCAAGAGCCTAGAGTGTCTTCTCGTAATAACTATCTTATGCTTTAAATAACAGTGAAATTCCAATTGAACTCAATGGTAACTTTATGAAATTAACAAAATCCAAGTTACAATTAAAATCAATTTATTTTTGGTGCTCTTTTCTTCTGTTCTTTAAATTGATGGAGATGCTATATGGATAGGCATTTTCTGTTTACACAATATCCAGAGAAATCACAGTGATATCATAGTGTTTACTTTAACTGAATTACAGTGCTTTTCTGACCACATGTTAACCAGTCTTTTTTCTTCATATGACTTGACTCTTCACACATAAATTGATCTAATGTTCTTCTGTTTCTGCACTTAACTGAGTGCTCCTTAAATGATGGTTGACCGTGTTGGTGGGCTCCATACGACTATATAGACTCGGCTGATCTTACCATGTAATAGGGATACCAGCTAGGCCTTCAAGCGACTACGTTCTAAAATATTTCTCGTATTTCACTTTGGTTCAGTCATCTGTGTTAGTTTTTAAACTGATAACTAGTCGTTCTCATTTCTTACCAAAGCTATTGCCTCTTGAGATATCTCGTTTTACTCGGACAACCTGTGGCTTTCCTTCCATATCAATCTTTCTAAGATCCGTCTGTCCTTCTTTTTTCTATGAAATTTAAAACCACACTTTTCATCATTTTTCGAAATGTTTGACCCACCTACGTGATCCTATCCCCAGAATTATAAAAGACGTTGTCTTCCTGGCTATAACCCCACCTGGGTCTATTCTTCCTCTATGACTTGATGAAGTAGAATTGCCTTCTATCAATCCGTTGATTTTTTATGAATGTATTACTGCGCGCTCCTAACACAGATTATCTCCCTGCCATCTTGCCAATGTAAATAATGCCCCCGGCATTGTTACACTTTGCCCCAGCCAGAAGGACAAGTTACTTACCACTCTGCATCTACTATATAGCCACATCAAGTTTGTTCTACCCGGAACTTGTGAACCTTCGGTGGAAGTAGTGTGTGACAGAGGAGTTTCTGCTAATTTTGCTGTGTGTCGTCATTTTCATTCGTCTGCCACTCTGGAGTGTTAACCAGAACTGCATTTTTTTTGCGCGATATTGTTGTAATTGGGTTCTTTCAGGTATAATCATTTTTTTCATTTTCAAATATATTTAATACAAATAGATAAATATTATCGGATTAGAATTTTCCTCCTACTCCTACCTGTTATTTGTTGAATGTGTGGTCACTTGATGTGTACGTATTCCGTACTCATTGTATAACTTTATGATAGAAGAGAAGAGGGGTGAGGCGTAGCATTGAAACATTGTCACCGAGTGGCAAGAGATGATAGACCTCATCATAACTTTAATCCTGACAGCTATATTTCACTCCATTCACATTCTAAACTCAAATCACATCTACTTTCTCAGTCTTCACAGACTTTTGTCTTGTCGCAGATAGACTCTTTTCACTACTCGTGACAATAATCACTATCATCATCATCATCATCATCAACATCATCATCATAGCATCATTACAAACATCATCATGATCATCACTATAATTATCATCCTCATCATCATAATCCTCACTATCACCATCATCATTTTCATCATCACGATCGTCACTACTATCATCAACATCATCGTGATCATCACAATCATCATCACCATCATCATGATCATCTTTATCGCCATCATCCTCATCATCATGATTATCATCATCATTTTAATCATCATGATAATTACTTTCTTCATCATCCTTCTCATCATAGTGATCATCAATATCATCATCATCATCAACATCATCATGATCATCACTATCATCATCATCAACATCATCATGTTCATCTTTATCATCATCATCATCATCAACATCATCATGATCATCACTATCGTCTTCATCAACATCATCATGATCATCATTATCATCATCATCATCATCAACATCATCATCACTACTATCATCTCCTCATCATCATGATCATGACTATAATCACCATCATCAACATCATCATCATCACTACGATCATCATCAACATCTCTTTCCTTGAGCTCCTTATAGAGCACTTTTTGCTTGTTTCGTTTCAGGGCGTTTTATGCGAGTGTGCTTTTTTTTCCTATTGTCTCATACTATTATCCATTCTTTGTTTATTGACTTTGAAATTAAGCTCCTAATTTCAAATTTCCCTAAGCTAACTTCAATTATGTTACATCTAGTTATTCCCCCTTTGGCTTCTCTGTCTGGGAGCTCATTTCCCGCCTATACCAACACAGATTCGATTTCAACTTCAATAGTTATTTATAGTGAAACATATCACGATTTATGGTGAACGGATCACCAAAACATTCAAAGCTTACTTGCAGTTTTAATGCTTGTTCAATGTGTACATTTAACAGGACAGTGCAAAAAACTGGCAGGATTATGATATTGTTTTATATGATGTTTAAAACTAGACAATAAGTATACAGTTGATTTTTTTAGAGATCAAATACAGTTCAAATGTATGATGTAATGTTTTACTAATGTTAATATTCACCAGCTGCCCGGATAATTGAGGCTATGAACCCCAAAGTTAACCCTTGTAAGAACTTCTACAAATTTGCATGCGGAAACTGGATTGACTCTCATTTGATACCTCCACACAGACATGGAATAAGTCTTGACTTCGACTGGGATAAAAATGTGATAGCTGCAAGAAGTATGATAACCTTTTAAATTCGTATACGTAATTCACTCATTAATCACTACCTATTTATTAATCAGAATGACAAATTAATCACAATGATTACTTCTTCAATTATTATTACGTTCCGTGTCAGGTGACTCAGTGTCTCCAAAAACCCTGTCTTTGACGTTGTCTATAACGTTTGTTAGTGACTTTCTCTATTGCCATTCGTTCACTCCATCTAGCATTTGTTCTCTTTTCAAGTGATATATCCTTATGTTTTTTTCATATGTCATGCTGTTATCATAGTTCCAACAATCCTTGCTGCTGAACGCGTCCTAAAATACAAGGTTACCTTCTTCTTTCATTTACAATGAATGGTTTTCGATTTCCTACGTCTCTCTTTCTCTATCTCATGATAAGGTACTCCAGCAGCCAATGATGTTTTCATCTATTAATAAGAGGATTGCAATGGCTTGCATTTGTTTATAAACTGACGATTCTTCACATCATAAGAGAATACCTATTCAATAAAGTACCGGAGACCCACAGCAAGATGAAACTCATAATATATACAAGAATATGCATTTCCAGACACCAGATTAACGTAGTTAAGGTGTCGCAGAAATCAATAAACATAACATTTGGTCACGAGAACGAATTATCAACAGAATTAATGGCAATTTTCACTTATAGGTACGAATGAGAACGACCTGCAAACTAAACTATGGTAACATGGGGTCACTAATTCTAATAGGAAACGGGTTCGCTTCCCAGATAAGGACATTTTTTTTTCAAAACCAGTAGTTCCTAATGAGGTCGAATTCCCCCCCCCCCCCCCTCCTTAATCTTCTGGGTAGTGAGATTGGATGTCTAGCCTTTTGGGTAGTGAGATTGGATGTCTAGCCTTATGGGTGAGATTGGATGTCTAGCCTTCTGGGTAGTGAGATTGGATGTCTAGCCTTTTGGGTAGTGAGATTGGATGTCTAGCCTTATGGGTGAGATTAGATGTCTAGCCTTCTGGGTAGTGAGATTGGATGTCTAGCCTTCTGGGTAGTGAGATTGGATGTCTAGCCTTTTGGGTAGTGAGATTGGATGTCTAGCCTTCTGGGTAGTGGGATCTCCTGGGTAGTGAGATCTCCTTGGTAGTGAGATCTCCTGGATAGTGAGATCTCCTGGGTAGTGAGATCTTCTGGGTGGTGAGATCTCCTGGGTAGTGAGATCTCCTGGGTAGTGAAATCTCCAGGGTACTGAGATCTCCTGGGTAGTGAGATCTCCTGGGTAGTGAGATCTTCTGGGTAGTGAGATCGCATGGGTAGTGAGATCTCGTGGGTAGTGAGATCTCCTGGGTAGTGAGATCTCCTGGGTAGTGAGATCTCCTGGGTAGTGATATCTCCTGGGTAGTGAGATCTTCTGGGTAGTGAGATCTCCTGGGTAGTGAGATCTCCTGTGTAGTGTGATCTCCTGGCTAGTGACATCTCCTGGGTAATGAGATCTCCTGGGTGGTGAGATCTCCTGACTAGTGATATCTCCTGGGTAGTGAGATCTCCTGGGTAGTGAGATCTCCTGGGTAGTGAGATCTCCTGGGTAGTGAGATCTTCTGGGTAGTGAGATCTCCTGGGTAGTGAGATCTCCTGGGTAGTGAGATATCCTGGGTAGTGAGATCTCCTGGGTAGTGAGATCTGCTAGGTAGTGAGATCTCCTGGGTAGTGAGATCTCCTGGGTAGTGAGATCTCCAGAGTAGTGATATCTCCTGTGTAGTGAGATCTCCTGGGTAGTGAGATCTCCTGGGTAATGAGATCTCCTGGGTAGTGAGATCTTCTGGGTAGTGAGATCTCCTGGGTAGTGAGATCTCCTGGGTAGTGAGAGTGGATGCCTAGCCTTCTCGAATAAGGGCGAAAAAATAGGATTTTAGTTGTACAAAGTCCGCTTTAAAAATCCCTCCTGTCTACACACGTAGGGATCCTCGCCGAGGCTACGGAGTTTATATACTATGCTGAGATCCTCCGCGTGCGACTCAATGAAGGAGATTGTAGCACTGATAGAGTTGACGGTGTGTAGAGAAGATGGTCCTTCAAACCAAACCAAATCTGAAAGAAGTATAGACCGTCACAAGCTTGGGCACGTCATTAATATTAGATGGAAGATTGTTACTGTTGATCAGAATCGACATAACTACACTCCGGGCAAGCCGATAGGTAATCGGTATCGCTGAGCAAATATAGAAGAGTATGAATGCTAATTGTTCCTGTTGCACGCTGATTCTATGCATGCCCGTTCATCATCGCATACGTCCATCCCTACTAGTCGTACGCTTGATGCCAAATTACAGCAATCTTAACCTTCGTGATTCATCGATTGTAGTATCTTTCTCCAATATATGATTATTAATTTCCCTCAGTACGCCTCCTTTTTCCATAAGCAATGCGCCTTCACTGGGTGCTTTTGAATACAGTCTGATAAATTGTTCATTGCAGCGTACGTCAGCATGACGAGACGTCTGTGGAAGTTTTCAATTGATGCCGTAGCAATCCACTTGGGACATTCCGAACATGACTTGACTTTTCCGATCCCCTAAGTTACGAGTTGCCTCTATTTTTTCCTTGTGCCAAGAAGTGAAAGGTGCATGTCTTTTTCAATTGCATTGTATCTCCATACAGGATGTTGGTGATGGAGGGGTTTTTATGGTAGTAATTGCTTCCGCAGGTCTGCTAGTGCCAGGCAATCTATGAGGTTGTGTTCGACTGTTTCTTCCTTCTGTGTGTTGCTTTATTGTGCATGGTCTAAGGTCACTCTGTGCAAATACTTGTTGAGAGGTACATTTCTTATTCTCAACCTAAAGACCCTACTCTGGTCTCTGCGGCTTAATTTGTTGATACTGTCTCTGGGGTTGTACTGTGGCACATCTGCATATAAGGCTCTTGCAGTTAAGCCGGTGGTCCAGCGGTCCATCCACTGCTGTTTTCTGTTGTTGTTTATCATGTGTTTTGCTGTTCTTAAGTTGGTGGACATGTTTGGTTGTGGAATACGTGCTCTTTTCTGTGCTAGTTTGTCAGCACTCTCATTGCCTCGAATGCCTCCACTGTAGAGTTGTGTTGATGCCATAGGAGGCAAGTACATTGATTTCATTAAGTATGTTATCTGTGGTATTTTTCGGCTGACGGGATCCAATTATCATGTGCTTTTAGGGCACATAGCGAGTCAGAAAAGATGACTAGGTTTTTTGGAAATGATTTTGTGTCTTTGTATTTGTATCTTGTGATGATGAATGGCACGGCTTCAAATATAGCCTGAATCTCAGCGTTGTAATTTTAGCAGTTTGACCCACAAGGTGCAGTCAGCTGACTTATTTTCCTGTTTGGAAATATTATGAGATGGCCGTACCCTGCACTGATGGTGGCTTTAAAAACTGACCCATCCGTGTACACATGGATCCAGTCTGTAGAGTAGGAGTTAATGATTTTCAATGCACAGAGTTTAGGGTGTTAGGGTCGGCTGACTTGTTTACTGAGTGGTCAAAAAGTTTGGTTTTTATTTGGGGCAGTATATGCATTGTATTCTGTGGACTGTCAGACATTTTTCTTAATTCTTCTCTGTTTTCTGGTAGATGGTGTCTTGTATTTAATTCTTCCGCTATGAGTATTGGACACTTTTGTTTTAGTCTTATTTTTTGTGTGTCCATTTGTCTATTTGTTATCTGTTTGGGTGGTTTAGAGGGAAACTTCTGTATCTTTCCACGGCTTCAGAGGTTGCCTTTTTTCTTCTTATATCTAGCGGTTCTATATTAACGTCAATCTCGCAGGCTGCTGTTGGTATTGACCTCATACCACTACAGATGAAACGGAGGGCCTGGTTTTGTACTCTGTTAATCTGGTTACAAGAGCTCTTATATGCTGTTGTTTGCAAGGGGAGGTTGTCCATTATAGATCTGATATATCCTATATAGAGCTGCATCAGTGTTGTTTTGTCGGCTCCCCATTAGGTACCTGCAAGTCGCTTGAGCAGATTTAGTCTCATGGATGCTTTATCTGCAATGTTCTTCATATATTTGTTAAAAGTTAGATTTCTGTCTTGCTGGACGCCACGGTATGTTGGATTTTCTTCATAACTGATATCAGCACCATTCAAGAGTGATTTTAAATTTAGTCCTTGCTAGTTTGTTGCTGAGAGTGAAAATCGTGTAGACAGTTTTGCTGACATTGATCTTTAGTTTCCAGAAGTTTCAATAGGCTGATATAGTAGAGAGGGTCTTTCTTAATCTCTCTGCGGCAAAGTACAAGTGTGATCCACTAGTCCATGTGACAACGTCGTCAGCAAGCATGGCTTTGCGGACATTTAGCAAGTCTTGTAGGTCGTTTATAAAGATCAGGAACAATGTGTAACTAAGGGTTGAGCCTTGAGGGAGTCCGCCTTCAAGAGTACGTTTTTAGGCATTTCCTCCAAACTTTGCCTTACGCTTGTTGGAAGTCTTCGAAGACTTTTTCCTTGCTGGAAACTGTCTTTCACATTCTAGATAAGAAAGAACAGTTGGTCTTCGGTTCTTGATCCTTTTTTTGAAGCCTGCTTGAAAGTGGTTGATAGAGTCTAAAGATTCCAGCCACCAGTACAGTTTATTGTTCAGCATTCGTTCTGCCAGTTTGATGATGTTGGAAGCGAGCGAGATTGGCATGAAACTTTTTAGATCATCTTCAGACTTTCCCTTTTTTAAAAATGGGCCTGGCAATGGCTGTCTTCCAGGCTTTTGGTAGTTTACCACTCTGCCAGGTTTTATTAATCAGGGTTTGCAGTTTAGCCTTTCCATGTGCTCATCTCGATATCCTGTCTGGACCTAGAGCTTTTCTTGGCTGCATTTTTTCAGGGCGCTCTGTAGTTCCTGGACAGTGAAGCTTTCTTCAAAGAGTGACAAATTTACCGATCTTAATTTTTCCTTACATTTCAGAATCTTGAAAAGTGCTCTGTCAAGTACTTTCCTGCGGGAGGATCTGTTATGTCTGAGAAGAAATTGTTGAAAGTGTAGGCTTTTTTGCTATCATCCGTAAGGACACTGTCAGGGGTCGTCAGTGGTTTGGGGTTAGACTGTTGGTTTTTCCCTAACAGGTTATCCAGTAGTTTCCAGGTCTTTTTTCCTTCAGTTCTGAGGTTGAGGTTGTTGCAGGTGTCTGGCCATTTCTCCCTTTTTGATTTTTTGATTTGAAGTCGGATCTTTGACGTTAGCCTTTCGTATTATACAAGTGTATTCTATTATCTTTTGTTGAGGTTTTCTCTGCTTTTTCTCTGACTTCTCTCTTTTTTTTTGACAAGACCTTCAAGTGTCTATGTCCAGGAAGGGTTATATTTATTTCTACATTCCCTTGGGATCGTTTTGTAAGCTGCATCAAGTAAGATTTGGGTGATGGTATTGTGCAGAGTGTCAATGCCTGTGTCCTCGCTGATTGTTGTTAAGTCTTCGTCTGTGAGGAGTCGGATTGTTTTCAAATCTCCTCGTTTGTAGTTCCAGAGACGGGGCTTTCTTCGGTCGTTGGTTTATTGTTTGGGAGATTTGTAGTAGAATATAGCGATGTTCACTCCTTATGTCATCAAGGACTTTCATAGTTCATTCATTCAGAATGTCTGCGGAGGAGATAGTGAGGTAAGGTATGTATGTGGATCCACTGGCTCTATGGAGGATTGAATGTATGGATGAAGAATCTTGCAGTACTATTAGGTTCCTGGTGTTAGTCATTTCATCTATGCTGTTGCCCATGTAGTTAATATCAAAGTATCATAAAGCTGGTATATGCGCGTTAAAGTCTCCTGCTGTGATGGGTTTTGGAAGTCTGTGTTGTGGATTTTTATTTCGCTTTTGGAATTTGGAGGGCAGAAGACATTGAACGGAGTGAACCGCAGTCCACTGTGCCATACTTTTATCTCTTAGTTATCATTTCCATTGTTTCTTCTGTTTTGAACTTCTCCTTGAACATCATTTCTTAGAAGCGTTGCAATGCCTCTGCGCTTATCGCATTTGCATTTGTACAGGGTATAGCCTGAAATGGGGTGTTCTTTTTCATCTAGAAGCGTTCCCTGTATTAGTGCAATGTGGATGTTCAGTTCGTTTAAAAATTCCCCTGGAGAATGTTAAGTGGCCCCTCTTAGCTGACCTATCGCTCGTGGTAGCTGGGGTGGGGGGATTACCCGGCGCGGACCTTTTATGTGGCGACGTCCGAGCTCATATGATTTTGTTTTATCTGGCTTTTTTCATGTAGGGTGCTGTCTCTAGAGCTTTCTTTAAAACCCAGAGGGCCGCTCCAACTCAGCAGGGGTATTCCGAAGGATGTACTGAGAGTCGTTCTCATTAACCACCTTATTAATGAATGTTCAGCTAGTCATCTCAGGGTTGCAGTAGCCACCTCTACATCCATACTCAGGCTGCAGGTTGTTGTCATACAACGTCCGTTATTTTCACGGGCGATCCTACCCTTTACTTTAGCCGAGAAGCCCCATATTGATGTCTCACCACGGAATACAGACCTATCAGTGCACACAGTGGCATCATCAGTCCCGGGATGTTCACTTTTAGTTGATTAATGTCCAGCTCTGCTTTCCCATTACCCCACGCTCTGCTCTCTCTGCCACGGTTGATGATGACGTGCTGATGATTCATCCAGTTTTGACCTGACGAAAGCCATTATTTAGTCTTGAACGTGTTTTCAACTGTGGTCCCCTGTCCAATCGTTTCCTCTGTCAGTGCCATCCACAACATCCCCTGTTTTAGTTCATGTATAGCGTAGTGCATAGTAATTGCACACCAAGCTTTTCTCTACGTGGTAGTGCAGTGGTTAGTGCACTGACTTCAGAGCTCAGTGGTCCATAGTTTGATTCCCAGTGGAAATGGTATTGTGTAGACCGCAAATGGCTCCAGGGTCGACCCTGTAGCAAAGGTAATTTGCTGGGGAGGTTAAGATGTTATACCTAACAAGAAAGATAGTTGTGTCTGTGTTAACTGTGTGAGGTCAAGCACATGTAGGTCCCTGACTATAAAAAGAATGATGATGATGATGATATATTGTATCAGGGAACCTAACGCTACCTCCCTAGATCTCACACAGTCCGTATTTTGATTCTAGTGGCTGGTGTATGATGTCTCTAGTGTCTAGGGGTGAAATGAAGATGATGGTACATCAACACAATACACTTTAACTCACTAAAGAAAATGAATAAGACGGTGGTTAAAGTTTTCTTTTAAAATTTGAATGTTTTTTTCTTTTTACAATTTAATCTGCCTGTCCCGCCAACTTCTTTTGGACAGGTCTTTGAAAATGAGGAAATATATTTACATATAATGTTGTAACTAAAAATATGGACTCTTTGTCCTATGAATATATGTTAATATAAAGTTCCTATAGGTGTATTCACAGAATCAAACTTTAATAGTTGTTGGTGATTGTCATATGTTATGAGGAGCTGTTGTTTACATCAAGCCCCATATAATTCAATGTTATTTTGATAGGAATTATTTTCTTAGGATGAAATGTCAGAGGTCCCAGCTGATAACATGTCACCTGGGATTCTTGATCGGTCGAATATAAGTCAGTATATCAATGTAGAGACAATGTCGATCAGCACCCACACGTAAGCTCCTTCAGGCTATCAGCTGACAGCTTAAACTTTATAATGGAGACTCTACACCCACTCATCAGGTTTCCTGTCACCGGATGGTAACAGGAAATATGATCTCTGCAATAAAAAGACACCCTGGCCTTTTCAACCTGATCACAACTTCTTATCCCTATCTATACATGACGGTATGAGGTCAGCCTCTTGTGCATTCATGTGCATCAGCCCCTAATTTATGACTCACAACCTTCTGTGACTACACCACAGGTCCCTATGGCAGATACGCCACTGTACTTTTACATAGTTTGCTTCAATGCAATAATGTGGAGTAACCACATCTCCTTTTATATGATTTTCTTCTTTTCTTTTCTAACTTATAAATGCTCTAGGCATGTTGAAAAGTGTTCATAGAACAAAGAGGCTTCCTAACAATTCCAATACAAAATATTAATACAAAATCATAATAATATGCAACAGTCAAATACAGTTCAATGTGAGGACTCAATAATGTTTTCTTCCGGCATGTCCTTCACTCTTCCACAGCAGTATCTGACTTTTTCAGTTTTAATCAAGCATGTAAATATATAAAGCATTCTTACCACTAGTTCAAAGAAATATGTCACAAATAACGTTGACTGGCAAAGAATATGGCCTCAGTTTTGCTCTGCCCCGTCCAGATAGTGAATTAGTATTTAATTTTACAAGCTATAACATCTGATCTCAAAGTAAGTGTTTGAATAACATTTTCTAGTCAACTGGCCACGAGACCACTATGCCTTTTGCCAATATCTATTAGAGCCAACCACTGAAAGCAGGCACTACTACAAATTTTTTTTGAATTTCGTTTGAAAAGAACAAAACAATTCCAAACAAACTATGTGCCTCTTAGCCCATTGGTCAGTCTGCGTTAGTTATGCCCAATAGAAAAAGATGTTTCGTTTTAGTTACATTTTTCCAATCTCTCCCCTTTTACTCCTATACTCTTATACCAACTAATAGAATTTGAATTACTACAATGCCTCTTTTTTTTAAACTAGCGTCCCCACTAACGTTATGTGTAACGAGCAAGAACAACAGCCTGTCCGGTCAAGCGTTCGTAGACATTTAGTATTTTCTCAATAACTTGGCTAATACTTGGACTACCATATTTTTAAAAACATATTTTTGCTCAGGGGATTCTAAGCTATACTACCATATGATTTTTCTGGTCAGTTTCAGTATGGTTTAGATTTTCAATTTTGTCACTGTCAATCGTCAAATATAAATTTTACACAAGTCGGCCATCTTCCCTCCCTGTCTCTAACATTTTCCTCATTATTCAAATAAACCAACTAGTTTGAGTGACGTCAGAATAATACCGCTAGGAGCAACTGAAAAATTGTCTCTGTGTTTGCCTCTGCTGGCTTTGCCCACAGCGTGTATATATTAAAGAGACCGCGTGCAGAACGAAGAGGGGTTTTTCAAAACTTTGGTAGTGCTTGGCGTTAATTATTACAATCGCCTCATTCTTACTACTGTGAAATGTCCGAATTATTACAAATGTTAGTGTTAAAGTTAACATATTACGTTAATTCAAATGCCAGTTTGGTCTCACAGTTATGGCAAGTCGTTAATTACAAGCTTTTCCCCCGTTTCGTGCAGCATATCGGCGAGATGTTAAAAGGTTGTGTGAACGTTTTCGAAACCGAAACTAAAGCGTGTTTGATTTTTACGGCGGGTCATTTTCTAGCATTCCCACTGCACTAAAGGCATCAACCTACTGGCGATAAAGATGAAACCAGTCAGACACCTGAGGGCTGGTGTATTTATTCATCATACGACTAAAATCTTACTGAAATAAGCGATTATCTCACAGATTTTACTACACACCTCCGTTCCTAAAACATGCATGCATTGCAGGTTACAATCTGTGAGATAACTTAGCGCAAATAAAGTCCTACGTTTTCTTCTGATTTTCATCACAAGGATGTCTACTCAAAAAATCTGCTCCGACGTTCTGAGGGCCGGGAATATATTCAATCAGAAATGAGTACGGCTGTAATAATAATGACCATCTTAATAATCTGGAATTTCGTTGCTTGGCTTGTGACAGGAATACGAGAGGTGAATGATCCGTTTGGACCACAAATGTGCTGCCATATAGATAAATCTGAAATTTTTGTATAGCCTCATATTAACACCAAAATTCTTTCTCACTTGTTGAATAATTTTTTTCCGCCTTGTTCAACTTGCGGCTTGCATAAGCGACTGGGTTCAATTCCCCATCTGGTGAGGAGGACCTTTGCAACAATGTAGCGCCCAGGCCCACATTGCTTGCGTCACTTCTCACAACAATTTCTTGATTCAAGTCAGGCAATTGCAATACTGGCCTGCTTGTGAGTTTTTCTTCTAACTCCTGGTAAGCCAGTTCACACTGTGCGGATCAGTTTATTGTATCAGGTTTTTCGTTTCGAGTTAAATCCGTCAGAGGAGCACATATAGAGTTAAAATGTTTAATGTACTTTTGGTAGAAACCACACAACGACACAAAAGATCGCACATCTTTCTTTGTTTGTGGCCTATGTGCTCTTTTCAGTTTCTCCAGATTCTTGGGGTCAGGGGTCATGCTACCCTGATGCACGGTATGTCCCAAGAATTCCAACTCTTTACACCCATACAACATTTTGTTGGTCTAGCAGTCAAGTTAGCCTCTCTGAGTCTACCAAACAGCATATTCAAAGAGTTAACATGTTCCTCAAAAGTTTCAGTAGCAATGAGGATATCATCCATGAAATTCGAGATACATGGATTTTTCAGGGGATCCAACAATTTTCGCATCATCCTAGAAAACACACTCGGGGCATTTTTCAACCCAAACGGTAGCATGTTGAACTCATAATGACCTTCCGAGGTGCTAAATGCTAAGTAATGTCGAACCTCAGGCTTTACTGGAATTTGATAATAGCCTTTGCTAAGATCCACCTTTGAAAAATATTTTGCCTTGTTCAGCCTGGCAAAAAGTTGCGTAGTATCAGGTAATGAATCCACCTGATCTTCTGTTACAGCATTCAGTTTCCTGTAATCGATGCACAGTCTATGTTCTCCCGATGGTTTCCGCAACAAAACCAAATAGGAACTATAAGGAGACTCACTGTGAGAAATAATACCTTCTTGTAACACATAATCTATCTCCTCTTTCAAAGCTTTTTCCTTAGCGAACGGAATAGAATAAGGCCTCATACAGATGGATGTTGGGTCTAGTAGTTTCATATCATATTCCAACAAATTTGTGTGCCCCGGCTTATCCGTTAACACATCTGTAGGTTTCTCCAGGACCTTTTGAATCCTCTCCCTTTGTCCTTTTGCCAGGTGATTACTGATCTTCACCTGTTCAAAAGTTTCACTGGGCTTCAGTGGATATTCAACTGAGGTGAGAGGTTCATTTTTTATTTCGGTGGCAATTGACAAGGCCATTAAGTGTGTTCCTTCCTGGATTTGTCTGTCCAGATATTTCTTCAAAAGGTTCACATGATAGACTTTTTCATTTCCCTTCTTGTCTATCTTATAATTTGTTCTGGATACCTTTTCCAAAACTGTATATGGACCTTGCCATCCGATCTGAAGTTTATTGTTGCTGCCTGGTAAAAGTAGAAGCACCTTCTCCCCAACAGCAAGCTCCCTATCCTTCGCTTTTTTGTTATAATAGGCAGCATTCTTTTTCCTGGCTTGTCTCAAATTTTCCTTTGCCAGTTTCCAACTAGTTTTTAAACGAGTGATCAGTTCGTTCACATATTGGTATGATGAGGTAAGAGTCTCTTCTGCCTTCTCATCTGTCCACGTCGTTAATAAGTTACATATGGACTTTTAATTTTTCTGACATATTTTTCATAACACTGGAAGCATTGTGTTGAGGACGTTTCTTCCTTTTGTCATCACACAAAAATCTACCACTACCTATTCGTTTCCTGGGGTTTTCTCCCCACTTTAAGTTCCTTGTGAGAGATCGTCTCTCTCTTTTACCTTCACCCAGTTCACATAATTCCGACCGAGGGATTGTCGGCTTATTCTGGGGTAAAATCACTCTTTGTACGCGACGCAGAGTTGCCATTCTAACACATTCAATTGAAGTCTGTGTGTGAAAAGGGGGTTCCCATTTCACTTTGTCTACATTATTAATTTTATGTTTCTTTCCATTTTCAGGCTTAAGTTTGCCCCGTGGCGTTTCTAGGTCCTGATTATTATTGTCCCCACTTGTGGGTGTTCCCTCATGAAATATGCCGCATGCTTCTACAAAGTTCTCAACGATGACCATTACATCTGGCCAATAATAATTTTGAGCAATTTTTTGGCAGATGGTACCTACTTTCTCGTGGTCCCCATCCTTTCCAACATGTAAACTCCGTATTACGTTTGCCCTAAACATCTTGGGAAGTACCAGTTGTCCGTGAACATTTGAACCAGTTCCGGCCTTCCTATATAACAATTTATTCTTCATGTAAAAATCCCCTTTGCTTGGAAGTGTGTGGCAGTTACGCAATTTTTGAAAGCACGGCTTCAGTTACCTATCCTCAGCCTGTGCCTTCCTCATCTCTTCTGGATGAGTATTTATCGGCTCATATTCCTCCTTTCTGGATTGTGATCTGGTCTGCACTGTTGCCATGACCAGAGGTCTCTTGGGAGCCCCCAAGAAGACATAACGACATCCCAATATCAGAGGGTAAATGGGTACGTCTATCACTGCTGCTCTGATTATCCCTTCCACATAGCGAGTTTTCACTGTTATCCTTGCAATGGGAAGTTTCCTGAGTGGTAGGTCCTTGGTCGCCCCTTGAATCTCCACTGTTTCTGTTGTATACCGATCCGGGTTCACCAAGTGCGCACTCACAACAGAATCGAAATCCAAACCGTTATCGTAAAGGCACCTAATTGTGACTCCATTACATACCACGTCCTCACATACTGGGGGATGATAAGGTTTCTGCTGTCCAGTAGGTTTTAGCTTTTCTTCCTTGTTGCCCAACTTCATCGCAGCACATCCAGAAGGTTTCCTAGTACAAAATTTGGTGTCATGACCCTCTCTCTTACACCATTTACAATAGTATCTATTTTGATAAAAGCGTTTTCTTTCCTCATATTTCCTGTCATTGAACTGTGAGTTTTTATGTTTATTATCATTGCGTGGACTATCAAAATTTGGCTTAAACTTGTTACCCTGATCTTTATTATCAAACCTATTTGAGTTTTGTGGGGCCCTATAATTATCTACATGCTTCTTTTTGGTGCCAGCTACTTCTGCCTGGGCTGCCTGATACCTCTCAGCTACATTAAGTAACTCACCCAGCCTCTCTGCGCCCTGTTCCATGAGAAACTTTCTCAAGTCTGGAGCCATGGACTCTCTCAATTGCTCAATAAGGATCATTTCTTTAAGATCTTGGGTTTTCCCCAGAGAAGTCCATTTCTTCAAGTAAGTCTCCAACCGTGCAGAGAACTGGTGATAAGTCTCACCCGACAGTAGCGTGGCATTTCTAAACTTTTTCCTGTAAAATTCACCATGCTTTTCGTATCTTAACAACAGAGCCTGCTTTAACATGTCATAATTGTCTTGGTCATCCCTGCTCATTTTTGAAAAAAACTTCATAAGCTGTTCCCCGAAGACCTTGGGACAACTTCAAGCTCCATCTCTCTTTTTCTAGCCCATAAGTTGTAGCTAATACCTCATACCTACTTAGATATGATTCAATATCATCATCTCTTTCAACAAAATAATCTAAATGAAACCCCATAGCTGAGTTGGAGGCCCCCTGACTAGCAGTCGTATCAGAGGTAGAGGGGCTGTGACCATTTTCAGGAGCCTGGCCTTGCAACTCCAACTTCCTTAGTCGCAACTCATGCTCCCTCTGCAACCTTTTATCTTCTGCTTCTGCTTCCCTTTGCAGTCGTTTTTCGTCTGCTATCCTTTCTAATCTTTTTTCTTCTGCCTCCCTTTCTAATCTTTTCTCCTCAAACTGGAGCCTTTTGATCTCAGCCTCTCTATCAGCCTCTAAGGCCCTAGCCTCCTTCTCAGCCTCAATTTGTAAGCTTTTCATTTCTCTAGCATCTTCTAACTGCATTCTCCTCTCTTCAGCTAACCTATGTTCTTCCCTAGCAATAAACTTATCACATTCTGAGGTGACATAGTCAATCAAAACTTGACCTTCCATATTCATATCTTTCGCAGTCTGCATAGCAGCAGAGCGAAACTTGTCCAAATCCGCCATCTGATAAATACTAAAATGTTCTAAATCAATTTCTAAACAAATACAATTCTTAATTAATTAATCCAGGCTCTGACACTTCATCAATTCCCAAATCTAGGGCAATATTAATAATGAGGATTCCCTGGGTAAATAGAAATATTGTTATAGCTAAAACCCAGAAAATGACCCTAATAATATGTAGTACTAGAAATTCCTATCCCGGACAAGCCTACCAATTTATGTAGCAAATGTAATTTTTGCTGGGGAGGTTAAGATGTTATACCTAACAAGAAAGATAGTTGTGTCTGTGTTAACTGTGTGAGGTCAAGCACATGTAGGTCCCTGACTATAAAAAGAATGATGATGATGATGATATTTTGATCAGGGAACGTAACGCTACCTCCCTAGATCTCACACAGTCCGTATTTTGATTCTAGTGGCTGGTGTTTGATGTCTCTAGTGTCTAGAGGTGAAATGAAGATGATGGTACATCAACACAATACACTTTAACTCACTAAAGAAAATGAATAAGACGGAGGTTAAAGTTTTCTTTTTTTAAAATGTGAATGTTTTTTTCTTTTTACAATTTAATCTGCCTGTCCCGCCAACTTCTTTTGGACAGGTCTTTGAAAATGAGTTAATATATTTACATATAATGTTGTAACTAAAAATATGGACTCTTTGTCCTATGAATATATGTTAATATAAAGTTCCTATAGGTGTATTCTACCAACGGGCTGATCACCCGTTTGCCAGTCACTTCGATTACGGAAACAACAGCAGATGGATTGATTTGCCGTTGCCCTAAAGACGCCAATAGGCGTGATGGGAAACAATGGCAAAGAAAACCTATCTGCTGTTGCCCTAAGACGCCACTAGGCGTAATGGCCACTGACTGCTTTGACGGTCGGTGGCTAAGGACGGAAGAAGAAGAAGATAGGTGTATTCACAGAATCAAACTTTAATAGTTGTTGGTGATTGTCATATGTTATGAGGAGCTGTTGTTTACATCAAGCCCCATATAATTCAATGTTATTTTGATAGGAATTATTTTCTTAGGATGAAATGTCAGAGGTCCCAGCTGATAACATGTCACCTGGGATTCTTGATCGGTCGAATATAAGTCAGTATATCAATGTAGAGACACTGTCGATCAGCACCCACACGTAAGCTCATTCAGGCTATCAGCCGACAGCTTAAACTTTATAATGGAGACTCTACACCCACTCATCAGGTTTCCTGTCACCGGATGGTAACAGGAAATAAAAGCTCTGCAGTAAAAAGACACCCTGGCCTTTTCAACCTGATCACAACTTCTTATCCCTATCTATACATAACGGTATGGGGTCAGCCTCTTGTGCATTCATGTGCATCAGCGCCTAATTTATGACTCACAACCTTCTGTGACCACACCACAGGTCCCTATGGCAGATACGCCAATGTACTTTTACATAGTTTGCTTCAATACAATAATGTGGAGTAACCACATCTCCTTTTATATGATTTTCTTCTTTTCTTTTCTAACTTATAAATGCTCTAGGCATGTTGAAAAGTGTTCATAGAACACAGAGGCTTCCTAACAATTCCAATACAAAATATTAATACAAAATCATAATAATATGCAACAGTCAAATACAGTTCAATTTGAGGACTCAATAATGTTTGCTTCCGGCATGTCCTTCACTCTTCCACAGCAGTATCTGACTTTTTCAGTTTTAATCAAGCATGTAAATACATAAATCATTCTTACCACTAGTTCAAAGAAATATGTCACAAATAACGTTGACTGGCAAAGGATATGGCCTCAGTTTTGCTCTGCCCCGTCCAGATAGTGAATTAGTATTTAATTTTACAAGCTATCACATCTGATCTCAAAGTAAGTGTTTGAATAACATTTTCTAGTCAAGTGGCCACGAGACCACTATGCCTTTTGCCAATATCTATTAGAGCCGACCAATAGAAGCAGGCACTACTACAACTTTTTTTGAATTTCGTTTAAAAAAAAACAAAACAATTCCAAACAAACTATGTGCCTCTTAGCCCATTGGTCAGTCTGCGTTAGTTATGCCCAATAGAAAAAGATGTTTCGTTTTAGTTACATTTTTCCTATCTCTCCCCTGTTACTCCTATACTCTTATACCAACTAATAGAATTTGAATTACTACAATGCCTCTTTTTTTTAAACTAGCGTCCCCACTAACGTTATGTGTAACGAGCAAGAACAACAGCCTGTCCGGTCAAGCGTTCGTAGACATTTAGTATTTTCTCAATAACTTGGCTAATACTTGGACTACCATACTTTTTAAAACATATTTTTGCTCAGGGGACTCTACGCTATACTGGTCAGTTTCAGTATGGTTTAGATTTTCAATTGTGTCACTGTTAATCGTCAAATATAAATTTTACACAAGTCGGCCATCTTCCCTCCCTGTCTCTAACATTTTCCTCATTATTCAAATAAACCAACTAGTTTGAGTGACGTCAGAATAATACCGCTAGGAGCAACTGAAAAATTGTCTCTGTGTTTGCCTCTGCTGGCTTTGCCCACAGCGTGTATATATTAAAGAGACCGCGTGCAGAACGAAGAGGGGTTTTTCAAAACTTTGGTAGTGCTTGGCGTTAATTATTACAATCGCCTCATTCTTACTACTGTGAAATGTCCGAATTATTACAAATGTTAGTGTTAAAGTTAACATATTACGTTAATTCAAATGCCAGTTTGGTCTCACAGTTATGGCAAGTCGTTAATTACAAGCTTTTCCCCGTTTCGTGATGCAGATCGGCGAGATGTTAAAAGGTTTTGTGAACGTTTTCGAAACCGAAACTAAAGCGTGTTTGATTTTTACGGCGGGTCATTTTCTAGCATTCCCACTGCACTAAAGGCATCAACCTACTGGCGATAAAGATGAAACCAGTCAGACACCTGAGGGCTGGTGTATTTATTCATCATAGGACTAAAATCTTACTGAAATAAGCGATTATCTCACCGATTTTACTACAGACCCAGTCAGGAAATTAAGGAGTTTTAGAGTTTAGAAAATTGACAAAATGGACTTTATTTCCTCATAGAAAAAAAAATAACTGGTGAAGGTTGTTTGTATACGGTATGAGTTCGTTTGCTCTAGCTTGATTAAAATCACTCAACTGGCCAGATGCTGGAAATGGTGTCTTGACTGCTCCATCAATCGTCAGCTTCTGATGAGGGCACGTCCCGTGCGTTGTTGCAAGAATAACAAATACGAGGAGTATCGAGGCAAGGATCTTCACAACCCATCGATGGCAGGCATCTAGCGTATACCACATGCTCTTGAACCACAGATCGTACCAAGCTGGTACCACACACTAGAGAAGAAATAAATGTCTCTGCTAAGTATAGGTTTCCTGACTATAGTCAGTCGCTTTCCCGTAGTAAATTCCATCGATGTTTTTATTGTTTTTCTCAGAAATTTTACCTTCCATGAGCATCAGTGGTAAACAAAGTGGATTGGATGAAATATCATAGTTAAACTCAATTAATCTGATGATAAAAATGTGGCTGGACATTGGAAAACGATTCTTGCCTGATTTAAACATGTTTAAATATACAAATAAACTTATTAAAATATGAATAAATGTGGTAAGAGGTTTTAGAGTATAGAATATAGGTTCCCTTGGACAATTAGATGTGTCAGATGACACTAGAATACTGCCAGGTAAGAGACTGGTCTTCTAAACAATACCCCTTCTCTGAACAGAATAAGGGTGTATAGACAATCAAGGTGAGGTCAGACTATGCAAGTTCCCAGAGTAAAGGAGGATGATGTTGAAAGTCTCTGGGTCCCTAACTGTCACCTCTTGAGATCTCACCTGACTAAAACATCTGTGAGGGTGTGTATAGCAAGTGTCTAGGGTAATGTAATTATTGTGATGTTGTATGACAAATGGCAAAACAGAACTGTAACTTAATAAAATTAAGGAAGTAAGGCTGTTTGTAGAATTATATATATATATGGTTTTATTCTTCCTGTACCTCAATGTGTTTTGGACAGGAAGTATCAAACTCACGAGAAGTTTTTATTTACAGTTTAGAAATCAATATGTTAAAAGTGTTCATGACTTGTATCACTAAATGTCACTTTCTTGGGCACCTCACAGTCTTTTTTAAATACTTGAACTTGTAACTAAACTATTGTTTAAGATCTGTTGTCTACATCCTCCACAGGTCAGGAATTTATGTTGTGGATTGTTATTTTATTTATGTGAATGAACTGGCACATGCCCGTGTAAGGGACTTAGCTTAATAGCCTGTCAGAGACTAGTTGCTCCCAACTGTATATATGATCACACATATATTGCTGCCTTCTGGAAGAAGAGACGGCCTGTAGCTCAGCATGTATTGTGAGCGTCCACTGCCTGCAATCTCTGTCTTCTCCAAAATAGTTGCACAACTTTTTAAATGGTGATATGGCCTGTAATGAGAAGGAACATTCCCTCCCTATAATGCCTGTTTTATAATACTTCCACAACTAATTGACAGTACGCTTACGTGGGTCAAACACGTGTGCTGACCATTTGCACCAGATCTTATCTCCATCTTCTGTAATCAGGGATGTGTATTCTCATCTGTTACACATACCTTCACAACCTCTGTCCCTGAAGCATTGCTTGTCTTCCATACTATCATTAGGGGTGCCCAAATCCTGTGACTGGTCATTTATTTCTTTTCAAACTTCTAGGTATGGTGTCAGATGTTAATTGAACACTGTGGCACTCCAGAAGCCACTATCACTTTTCTTTTCTTTTGGACTTACAGTCGTAAAATGTTATGGCAAATTTAAAAACACATTTGACACAATTTCAGACTAAAACTGCATTCCTACTTAGGGCGTCGTGACATTAATCTTTCCCATAGGCAGTATCCGAATATGGCGCACAATAAACTATGTGGCCGACATGTTAATTAATTTCTACAAATAAACTTATTCTGCCTTACCCTCAAGTAAGAATATATCACACTATGCACAAGCTTGACTAGCATTAAATGGGTGTTCAGAAATGCTTTAGTGTGCAGACAGTGAAAGCTTGGTCACAAATGCTCTCCCGCACATGTCCTAACTCCAACACCTTTTCCCTATATGAAGTTGGAAGAACTAATTGTCCATGACCATTGGATCCTATACCAGCCTTCCTATACATTAACTTGTTCTTCATATAAAAGTCTCCTTTGTTTGTAGGGGTATGGCTTTTTGGGAGTTTTCTGAAACAAGGCTTTAATGACTTATCCTCAGCCTGTGCCTTCCTCATCTCCTCTGGATGTGTATTTATTGGGTTATCTTCCTCCTTCTTTGACTGTGACCTGGTCTGTACTGCCGCCATAATCACTGGTCTTTTGGTATTTCCCAAAAAACACATATCTACACCCCAATATCAGAGGGTAGATTGGTTCGTTTACCACTGCTGCTCTAATCACTCCTTCCACATAGCGAGTTTTTACTGTTATCCTTGCAATGGGAAGTGTCATGGTATCTACATCCTTAGTTGCCACTTGTATCTCCACTGTTTCTGTGGTATGTTGATCTGGGTGCACTAGGTGAGAACTCACGACTGAGTCAAAATCCAATCCAGTATCATAAAGGCACTTAATAGTGGCCCCATTGCACACTACTTCTTCACATACAGGGGGATGGTAAGGTTCCTGCTGTCCAGTAGGGTGTTCCTTCTTTCCCTTATTTCCTGTTTTAAGGTATGCAGCAAGATATGGAGGGTTGTTTATCTTCCTACAGTCTTTAGTATTATGGTTGTTTAACCTACAAAATTTACACCATTTTCCTTCTGGGCTGTAGGGTTTCCTGTCATTTACTTGAGGGTTTCTGTCTCTAGGATCATATCTTAGCCTATCAAAATTTTGTTTATACCTATATGTTTGATCTTTATTGTCAAACCTATTCTGATTTTGTGGGTGTTTATTACTCTCTTCTTCTTCTTCTTCTTCTTCCGTCCTTAGCCACCGACCGTCAAAGCAGTCAGTGGCCATTACGCCTAGTGGCGTTTATTACTCTCTACTGGTTTCTTTTTACCTCCAGTTACTTCTGACTGGGCTACCTGATATCTCTCAGCAACATTGAGAATCTCCCGCAGCCTCTCTGCACTTTGTTCCGTGAGAAATTTTCTCAGGTCTGGAGCCATGGACTCTCTCAACTGCTCCATCATAATCATTTCATTCAGATCTTGGGTTTTCCCCAGAGCAGTCCATTTCTCTAAATATGTTTCCAGTCTAGCAGAGAACTGGTAGTAAGACTCCCCAGACAGTAGCTTAGCATTTCTAAATTTCTTTCTATAAAATTCCCCGTTTTTCTCATATCTAATTAGTAAGGCCTGTTTTAAAATATCATAATCTTCTTGGTCTTCTCTGCTTAACTTTGAGAAGACTTCATAAGAGGTTCCCCTAAGCCCTTGGGATAATTTTAAACTCCACTTCTCCTTCTCTAACCCATAATTTGTAGCTAATCTTTCATACCTATTGAGATAGGACTCAATCTCGTCGTCCTTCTCCACAAAAGGATCTAAGTGAAAATTCATAGCTAAGTTAGAGGCACCCTGACTTGCACTGGTATCAGAGGTAGATGGGCTGTTACCATTTTCTGGAGCATGGCCTTGAAGTTCCAGTTCTCGTAGTCTTAATTCATGCTCTCTTTGCAATCTTTTATCATCTGCTTCCATCTGCAATCTCCTTTCCTCTGCCTCCCTTTGCAATCTTTTTTCTTCTGCTTTCCTATCAGCTCTAATTTCCTAGCCTCCTGTTCAGCCTCTAATTTCCTAGCCTCCTTTTCAGCCTCTAACTGTAATGTCTTAGCTTCAGCCTCTAACTGTAATTTCTTAGCTTCAGCCTCTAACTGTAATTTCTTAACTTCCTTATCAGCTTCTACCTGTAATCTCTTTTCCTCTGCTAACCTCTTATCTTCCCTATCAATGAATTTATCACATTCAGTAGTTACATACTGAATCAGAGCTTGCCCCTCCATGCCAAGTTCTTTCGCGGTCTGCTCTGTAGCGGATCTGAATTTGGCTAAGTCTGCCATCTTTTCTTCCTTTCTCAAATTATTTATCTTAAAATATAAATTAACAAATGATACTTATATTACTAAACTATGGGCAATGACAGCTCATTCAATTTCCACAAAGGATTTATTTACTTCTTATGGTAAGTGTCCCAGGGTATGGTGGTACAATAATCCCGGACAGGACCCCAATCTGTGGTAAGAGGTTTTAGAATATAGAATATAGGTTCCCTTGGACAACTAGATGCGTCAGATGACACTAGAATAGTGCCAGGTAAGAGACTGGTCTTCTGAACAATACCCCTTCTCTGAACAGAATAAGGGTGTATAGACAATCAAGGTGAGGTCAGACTATGCAAGTTCCCAGAGTAAAGGATGATGATGTTGAAAGTCTCTGGGTCTCTAACTGTCACCTCTTGAGATCTCACCTGACTAAAGAATCTGTGAGGGTGTGTATGGCAAGTGACTAGGGTAATGTAATTATTGTGATGTTGTATGACAAATGGCAAAACAGAACTGTAACATAAAAACATTAAGGAAGTAAGGCTGTTTGTAGAATTATATATATATATATATATATATATATATATATATATATATATACATATATCTATATATATATATATATATATATATATATATATATATATATATATATATATATGTATTTATTCTTCCTGTACCTCAATGTTTTCAATGTTTTGGACAGGAAGTATCAAACTCACGAGAAGTTTTTATTTACAGTTTAGAAATCAATATGTTGAAAAGTGTTCATGACTTGTATCACTAAATGTCACTTTCTTGGGCACCTCACAGTCTTTTTTAAATACTTGAACTTGTAACTAAACTATTGTTTAAGATCTGTTGTCTACATCCTCCACAGGTCAGGAATTTATGTTGTGGATTGTTATTTTATTTATGTGAATGAACTGGCACATGCCCGTGTAAGGGACTTAGCTTAATAGCCTGTCAGAGACTAGTTGCTCCCAACTGTATATATGATCACACATATATTGCTGCCTTCTGGAAGAAGAGACGGCCTGTAGCTCAGCATGTATTGTGAGCGTCCACTGCCTGCAATCTCTGTCTTCTCCAAAATAGTTGCACAACTTTTTAAATGGTGATATGGCCTGTAATGAGAAGGAACATTCCCTCCCTATAATGCCTGTTTTATAATACTTCCACAACTAATTGACAGTACGCTTACGTGGGTCAAACACGTGTGCTGACCATTTGCACCAGATCTTATCTCCATCTTCTGTAATCAGGGATGTGTATTCTCATCTGTTACACATACCTTCACAACCTCTGTCCCTGAAGCATTGCTTGTCTTCCATACTATCATTAGGGGTGCCCAAATCCTGTGACTGGTCATTTATTTCTTTTCAAACTTCTAGGTATGGTGTCAGATGTTAATTGAACACTGTGGCACTCCAGAAGCCACTATCACTTTTCTTTTCTTTTGGACTTACAGTCGTAAAATGTTATGGCAAATTTACAAACACATTTGACACAATTTCAGACTAAAACTGCATTCCTACTTCGGGCGTCATGACATTAATCTTTCCCATAGGCAGTATCCGAATATGGCGCACAATAAACTATGTGGCCGACATGTTAATTAATTTCTACAAATTAGCTTATTCTGCCTTACCCTCAAGTAAGAATATATCACAATATGCACAAGCTTGACTTGCATTAAATATGTGTTCAGAAATGCTCTAGTGTCCAGACGGTGAAAGCTTGGTCACAAATGCTCTCCCGCTGATCTCAAGTTGGCAAATAGTATTTTTCAAATGGCGGACTATGCCAGCAAATTTTAATTTTATTGCCCCTATGCTCACCACACTTAACCAATTAAAAACGCGCCCAGAAAATTTAACTTTTTCCTCTAAGCTATAAACTTTGAGCAATTGTAAGTGTGTTCGTTCGTCTGATTTAATTTTGTATCTTATATATCTCAGTTATTTATAAATCGATTTTTAATATCAAAACTGATAATTAAACTGCCAGTTGGCCTTTATCATCCTATATAGGTTTCATTTAATTATTTTTCAGCGTTTTCATCTAGATAATTTTTTTGTAATTAAAGGCGTCTTTTCCTGAACTGAAAATATTACAAGAATAAATTTTTCTATGTCAAGATTATTTATTTATGAGGAAATCTTTATGGTAATGTATTAAACAATATTAGCGCTATAATTTCAGATATTCTCTTTTATTTAATTCCCGTTAGTTATTGAGAAATAAATTATTAAAGTTTATTCAAAAACACATATTATGCCTTTCTGTCATTACAACCATTTTTTTTTCCTTGACTCTACAAAAGAAGGTAACAAGCCTATTGATTGTTAATTTTTAAGCGTTCGTTAATAAATATTGGGAAGGGTAGTGTGTTAAAAGGGGGTAGTAACCTTAAATGCTTGCTGTTAGAAAAAATTCAAATTCTTTAGTTAAAATGTTGGCGATAGATGTGACCTTGCCCTTGACAAATTTTCAAAATTAGCAGTTGTTTATAGAGCGTAAAACTACGTTAACTAGGGTTTTGGAAGCGGGGAAATTTGAGCGCGTTGTGATACAGATACACTTTACGACAATAAATATGTCCACAATTGTGTCATCATCAACAACTTCCTGCTCCACATGGAGCCTGGGGCTACCTCTGCTTTTGGGTTCCTTGTGAGGAAACCCGCACGAAGAAGTCACCAGCTCTTGCAGCGATGGTTCGTGAATTCAGTCGCTTTCTATACTGCGGTTGCCAACGTCGTATGAACCTGGACATCCACAAGCAATGTACTTATGTAAAATGTAACAAAATATAAAGTGATAAAATGTTAATGTGTCATGTTACCGCGCATCGAGAGAGAATTTACAGACGTCTGGCACAGGAAGACCTTCGAATAATGTCGGGCCACTAGTTATGATGCCGGATTACAGGTAGTCGGGGTATTACTTTAATTTTAATCCTAATTTCACTCAGTATACATGTTCTTAGGAGTCGTGGCTTCCAGTATTCATAAAGTGACTTTTCTTTATGTCTAATATCAGAAAGTCCTCGAATACTGTGTCCGGTCCTTTATGTTTCAATCCAGTCTCTACTCATTATTATGGCTTGTCTGAACTGTCTTCTTGACGAGATGAAAATATAGTGCCGGGGTCCAAATTTATGCTACATGATAAGAGACTTTTTGGTCCCCGCTTCCAGCTACGTAACGCATGCGAAAGTCTCCAATCTTATGTAGTCTATTTTAAAATACTTCATCTAGACCAAGCATATTCAAATATCTGCCTTTTAAATAGATCTTCTCCCCTATCACTCTCATAAAATTTATTCATAACAACATGCGATTTAAAAATCCCCAACATAAGATATGAACAGTACGGTGGTTTTTATGAATCATAGTATTTATAACTCATAATATAACCGCAGTTTAAATTGTTATCATAAATGTTGAAAAACACTAAGTCCATCTACGGAAGTATTTCATAAACTGTATGCACACCTGAGGTAATCCGCCGTGTGTTTTACACAGTCCTGTGGGCACATTTGCAGTTTATCTCCCGCTGATCAATAGAAAAAAAACTGACAATCCTGACTAAAGGCAAATATGCCCTGCCGGTGTCTACTTTAACAAAGGAATCAACGTGTTTCAATTAGCGTGCAAGTCAGTTTGGAAATTATGAAGATACGATTCTGGTGAAGAGACAATAATGGGAAAGACACAGGAGAGAAGATTAGAAAACACTACCAAACGTAGAGTATTCACCTTCTCTTCTCTCTGTTTTTCCTTATCTAAAATAGGTCTCTTTCTTTCTTAGCGAGCCAATTTCTGGAGACCTTCTTGACAACTATCAATAACACATAAGGAAGGGAAACCCGAGGCCTGTAAACAGTAAATAAATATTTGACAAAAAAAAGGTATGTTTTCAGGCACTCGTAAGGGACCCGAAGATGCAGCAATAGTGAAAGCAGTCAGCGACCCATAGCTTGACTGCTTGCAACAGGACCAGCGAACCAGAGCTGGTCAAGACCGTACTCCATCTCCACGTGGTGGTCCTGGAAACAGTCTGCAGCAGTGCAGTCTGGCTGAGCGGGTACGGATCGCAATGGGAAGGCAAACCCGGTCCCTAAAAATTGCCGTGCTGAAGTCGGATGTGTCGACCGAAAGGTGCAGATATCACAGCTACGGCGTAAACAGACACAACGCAACCACCGTCCTTTTCAGAGTGAACGAGGAAGAAGAGGAAGAAGAAGGCACTCGTAAGAAATAAAGAAGTAGAACACTAGACAACAGAAAAACAACAGAAGTGAGTGGCTTACCCAGGATTCGAACCCCGGACCTTCCGTACGACAACACCACCTAGCTATACAAGCGAACCAAGCTATCCTCACGGCCAGCTAGGCATCCCCAAAAAAAGATGCTTTGAAGACCGGTCATTAGTGCGAAACACAAGATAACACCGGAAGTTTACAATTGGCAGCTTAGCCTTATTAATGACGCAATCACTTCTGTCGTTCCCCTATTATACAGTATATGTTAGTCCACACAAGACAAAGACCTTGATACTGTGTCCAGTAAATGATAGAAGACTATAGAACAGTAGTATAGAACAAAGGGTAGGTTTCTGGTATTGTATAAACATTAATAACACATAAGGAAGGGAAACCCGAGGCCTGTAAACAGTAAAAAAAATATTAGACAAACATAAAGATATGTTTTCAGGCACTCGTAAGAAATAACGAAGTAGAACACTAGACTACAGAAAAACAACAGAAGTGAGTGGCTTACCCAGGATTCGAACCCCGGACCTTCCGTACGACAACACCGCTTAGCTATACAAGCGAACCACACTATCCTACCGGCCAGCTAGGCATCCCCAAAAAAAGATGCTTCTGAGTGCCTGAAAACATACCTTTATGTTTACCTTTATGTTTGTCTAATATTTATTTGACAACCGTCAATAGGCCATCCCTATAGACAACTACTGTTGTAGTGTACAAGATATGACAAATAGGTTTATTCAATGGGTGTCCTATCTAACTCCAGTATCTTCTTCTCATCTATTGTGTGACTGGTGCCAATGTCTGGTTTTTTTCATCAATTCCACATTAATGACCTTCTCGTTCCAATGCAACCATACTATTATATGTATGCACTTATTTATGAAAGTCTTTAACTCCTTGATTTTGTTGTTCTGTATATTTCATAGCCATAAAATTAGGACTGATTTGACTTTTGAGTTTATGTGTCTGTTACGTGCAGTTTTTTATAACTGATAATGTAGTCTGTCTGTATGCTTGTTATATTTTGAATAAGATTTTTGGGTCTAATGTATTTTTCATTGGAACCAGAATCTAAGGGCGAATACTCATCTTTTGCTTGGAGGGAAAGTAAATATGTAGTTACTCCGCTTTTAAAGGATACCAGCTGACTGGATAGGTCAAAGGGGATGCGAACTGCGCATGTCCAACGGAGAGGTTTTTTGAAGAAGATTTCCGGCGGGAGGCCGTGTTTTTTGTTCTGGGTCTCTCAGACGGAAAGTCTGATTATTTCTCTGCATTGCCTTTTGAGGATGGAAACTCTTCCACTATATTTAGAGTCCCCTGTGTTATTTATGTTCGTCAGGAAGACGGCAGTTGCTTCTAAGTTGTGTTAGGAATTCGTATCCAGGTAAAATAACGAAACTTTCACACTTCCTTTGTAAGGATCATAATTTTGAGTCAACCAGTGACAAGAACTCACAAATGGTTGGAAGGCAGAGTATTCCTCTTGTTACGCTCGTTGGAGCCATCTAAGACTGTTTTTCTAGATTTACACACGGAGACCCATGAGAATCGATAATATTCTACAACCCGCATGATTGGCGGTGTATTTTGAACGTAGACACTTATGTCTACAGAAGAGGAATCCACAGTGTTTACTGTTTGATAAAGGCCTAATATATATAACTATCTGGAGTGGAAGAACAGATGGGTTATTAGCTATTGCTATTGTAACTTTGAAAATGAAAACTCGCCTGATGTACAAGGGAGTTGTATAAGCCTATCTTCGACAGGACAGCCTATCTTCGGTACGTCCGATTAGAAGGATGGACTATGCTAATTTCGTCGCCCGCCATGTTTGGGAGGTCGACTTAAGAAGAATGGCTTTGATGAGTCAGAAAGAAACTGTTAGATGTTTTTACAGTATTTAACCGTTGTGTAATACGGGGTTTTTCTGCTAGTTGTGGAATGAGAGAGAAACTGGAGTCTGCAACACTTTGATAATCATATAATTATTGGAACTTATGTACATGCCATTGTTGTGAACTGTTTTCATATCCGCCGTGTTCCTGTGTCATGCTTACATGGAGGTGTCTTCGTCTTGTTGCTGTGACCATAATAAATGATCAAAAACGTACACAGCTGTTCACCTATATTTTGACTCCATATCTGTAACACGTACAACATATGCTTCCACCAACTTCACATCTACATCCTTCAAGATGATGAATGCCACACACACTCTTGTACGTTACGTGTTGTGATACCAGTCTGCACTGATACCTAGATGTCCACCTTGACGAACTACCATGTCACACATTCGCGATTAGTCATATTACAGCACGATACATCACCAGCCACGACCACCATAGCAGTATAGATATATCAGCCTTACTGCATCAGTTGAACATATACACCTGCATCTCATATTAGTAACAGTGGTGATCAAATACGTGGGTTTACGAGGTGAGACTCTACACAGACATTACTATCGTCAAATTGCAAAGTACCCGGCGTTGCCTGTGAGACTCTGATGTTCTATGCAGACGTTATTGTGCAGAACGTAAAGTACCCGGTGTTGATGGTCAAAACTGCTCGTTATAAGGCCATGTGTCATGAACGTTGTCATTACTGTTTTGAAGAACAGAAATCCGATTTAACATCGCTACAGTTTGTGAAGCAGAACCTGTAGTATATTTTTCATCGGTGGAGCTTCCTGTACTGCTCTATATTGAACTTTGTAATAGTTTAATTTAGAAGTAATTATTTATTAAAGTGGCACTGCTATTGTATTAGAATAACATCCTTTGAGCAGCACATTACATTACATTACATTACATTATATGATATATATATATATATATATATATATATATATATATATATATATATATATATATATATATATATATATATATATATATATATATATATTTATGTTTAAGTGTTACATGTAATAGTTTGTGTATATGTTTTGTGGGAGGTTGGGTGTGTGACTAATATAAGATATACCACGTGATAGAGGTCTTGTATTAGTGTTCTGTAGGTGCGGATTTCTTAATTGAAAATCTGCTAGCGACAATTTGTTGCTATTTGTGTTAGTTGTGATGAGGTGTGTTTTTTCTTCGTTGTTTTTGTAACATCTTTCTATTCTTTAGTTTTGATTAAATTTATTTGTATTTGTAGGTCTACTCTTTCCTGTCATTCAGTTCTATACACCTTTATGTTTATACACTGTGACGTCAGTTGTTTTGTTTACATTTTCGCAGTTATCATCACATACTTTGTGAGATTCCCTTCAGTTTAGTTTTTAGTTGACTTCTGCGAATGTTATCGTAGTGTTTTGAATATTTGTCTTCGTATTATTGTTATTGTTTTGTTTGCTATTGGTACATATATTTAGACATACACTATTGACATTTTGATTGAATTTATGATATAAATGTCTGATGATATTGTTATCATAGAATAACCATACAAGTTCTAACAAAAGACTTGTCTTCAAAAGACATTGAAATTAAGGGAGCTGATTATACAAGTTTTGTTTAAAAAAAACTTGCTCCTGTATGGTTGAAATAAATTAAATTGTTATTTCAGAGATATTAGTCACGTATTGTTAGACATTATGTCGACTTTAGATTACTTCATTGAGCAAGGGAAATCCCTGGGCAAGACTGGTGATAAGTTGGAGGAGTATGCTACCAGTCAATATAAAAAAAGAACAAAAGGCTGAAGAGAGAAAACAAAAAGCTGAGGAGAAAAGATTGGAATTAGAATTTGAACAAAAGAAATTGCAGGTGCAGGTGGACGAAAAGAGATTCCAAATGGAAATCGAAAAACAAAATAAAGAAGCTGAACAAAAGAGATTAGACAGAGAAGCTGAACAAAAGAGATTAGACAGAGAAGCTGAGGCTGAACAAAAGAGGTTAGACAGAGAAGCTGAACAAAAGAGATTAGACAGAGAAGCTGAGGCTGAACAAAAGAGGTTAGACAGAGAGGCTGAAGAAAGAAAAGAAAAGGCAAAGATGGAACATCAAGAGAAACTTTTAGCTTATGAGTTAGAAAAGTTGAAATTGACAAACATGGGTAATGTTAATCAGTCATCTGGTGGTAATGTTAAACCTTTTATTTACAAGATCAAGCTACCAGCATTTAATCCATCCAGTGACGATATAACAGTTTGGCTAGATAGATTTGAACGTTCTTGTCGAAATCATAATGTGGATAGATCACAATATGCTAATCAGTTATCAGAGATACTGAAAGGTGACACTCTGACTAGTTTAAGCTTGGTAGAAGAGGCTGACCCGAATAATTATGATGTATTCAGAGCAGCCTTGTTAAAATATATCAATTAACAGAGGAAGGTTACCGTCTTTTGTTTAAGCAAATGGTACCTGAATCAGGGGTAGAATTCTCAGAATTCATTGCAAGGACACGTCTTACATTTAATCGTTGGATTGAGTTGTCCAAAACAGAAAAGATATATGAAGCCCTTATGGACTTGTTGCTCAGAGACAAGATTATGTCAAGTGTAAATAAACCATTCCTTGAATTCCTACATGAGCGTAAACCCAAGACACTAAAGGAAATGGAAGAATATTGTACCCAATACGTCAATGGACATCCGGACGTAGCTTTTAGCAATGATAAGGTTAAGGAAGGCATGCCAGTTGCTTCGGCAACACCATACAACCCTAATTATTCACACAAATTTCAGGGACCACAAAACAGGTTTGATAAAAAGGGTAACCATAATAGTTATCAAAACCAAGGTAACCAATCATTTCAGGGTTCTTCTGCGAAGTACTGGAGACGAGCCGACAGCCCTCGTTTCAGGGGTGGTCATAATTATAGGAATTTCCGCAGAGGAAGTCATTATAGAAACTATCCAAGTTATCCGTCATGGAGACAACAAGATCATAATTATAGAGATACTCATTATAATGAACATGATAATGGTAACCATGAGAACCATGACTCAAACCCAAATAGGGGTTACAATAGAGGAAACAATAATGATTACAGAGGCAATAATAATCGAGGTAGGTCACAATACAAAATACATAAATCACATTATCAGGCAAACTCTGCACAGCAAGAGTCACATGAAGCCTATAAACAGACTAAAGATAATAATGACGCTAATAATATGGCATGTTCCGCTTTTGATTTTGAGAGAGCATCTCAGTTACCCCAATGCAAAACATTATTTGAACCAACTACGTTGTCCACTTTAAGTTGTGACCGTCCTCTTCCCGCTCTTCCTGCGTCAGTCGCGCATGATGGAAGAGGTTCTCTTGTCTTACACAAAGGTTTAGTAAATGACAATCCAGTCTCAGTTCTTTTTGATTCTGGATGCACCACAATTGGTGTTAGGCAGTCACTCGTAGATCCTTCTCGTGCCACAGGAATAGTAGTCAAATGTGTAACATTTGGCGGCACCTTAGAGAAATACTCTACTGCTATCATTAGGATTGCTACTCCTTTCTTTACAGGAGATGTACACGCTTGTCTTTTGCCGAATCCGATCGCTGATCTTATCATCGGTCGTATTCATGGAGTCAAAGAATGCACTCTGCAACAAATTTCCGTTTGGGAAAAACAAAATATGCAAACTGCTAATGCTGTAGTCACTAGAGCTCAAGCTCTTAATATGCCTCAAACTTCATCTACTGAAGATAATGAAGTGCATAACCAAGATGATCCCTTGGTAATTTCTCGTGACTCGTTTATAAAACAGCAAGAAGATGATCCGACTCTAAAGAAATTCTTCACTCTTGCAACAAAAGGTGATCCGAATAAAGATACAAATCGCAAATCTTGGATTACAATGAAGAATGGCGTACTTGTACGTATGGTTCAAGACTCCACTAAGTCAAGTCATTCTCAGATTCTTGTGTTTTGTCTATCTTGTAAAGTATGTCAAGAGGTCGAATCCAAAGGTCAACGCCATGCTGCACCTATTCAGGCTGCAGACATTCCTATTCGGCCGTTTCAGAAAATGGCAATAGACATTATTGGTCCGTTTAAGATCAAGTCTGCCAGAGGACATCAGTTTATCCTGACGTGTGTTGATATGTGCACACGTTGGCCAGAGGCTATACCTCTGAAGAGTCTTTCCACTGCCGATGTTGCAGACGCTCTTTGGCTAATATTTTCTCGTCTGGGATTCACAGGAGAAATATTATCAGATCATGGCACCCAACTAATATCGGATACCATGTCTCAAGTGATGTCTACTCTGCAGATAGAGAGATCATTGAGTAGTATCTATCATCCAATGTTTAATGGGATGGTCGAACGCCTAAATAGAACACTCAAAAACTTATTAGGGAAAATAACTGAGGATCATCCTCAAGATTGGGACAGGGTTTTACCTGCATCCCTCTTCGCTTACAGAGAGGTCCCCAATGAACATACAGGTTTTTCTCCCTTTGAACTTGTCTTTGGCGCGCGACCGCGCGGCCCTATGTCTTTGCTTCATGATCTCATAACCGGTGATAATATTACCGATGACACAAAATCCTCTTACGAATATGTCATCGCGCTGAGACAAAAGATTATCGAAGCATGCAAATTGGCAACTTCTTCTTCTGAATTTGCTAAACAGAAGGCAAGACAATTTGCCAATAAGAAAAGAACCTTACGACAACTTTGTCCTGGGGACAAAGCATTTGTTTTGCTACCTTGTAGAGAAAACAGACTTCTTATTTCTTGGAAAGGTCCGTACGATATAATATCGAAAATTTCAGATGTTGACTATATTGTCGATATTGACGGGAAGCATAAAACCTTCCACATCAATATGCTTACGGAATTTCATGAACGTCCTGATTATTTACAGCCTATTTTCCAGGCAACGGACGATTCTCCAGTCCAACATGGTCATGACTCATCACTGTCCGTAATACAGGATGAGGAAACAAGTTTTTCGGATGTTAATCTTCCGCTTCCGATGATTCCACTTCATTCTAGGGAATCATGGAAAAATGTTACTGTTTCTCCTGATTTATCTCTAGGAGAACAGAAACAAGTTTCGGTTATGTTACAAACATTTCAGGATGTCCTCACTGACATCCCTGGACAAACTCATGTCATTGAACATGGCATTGTTCTAACTGACCATACTCCTATTAGAGTCAGACCTTATCCTATTCCTATACATTTTCAAGCACAGGTTGAGAAGGAGTTGGATGAGATGATAGATTTAAAAATAATTGAACCATCCACTTCTGCATATTCTTCGCCGATGGTTATTGTTAGAAAAAAAGACAATAACATACGTCTTTGCGTTGACTATCGCAAATTGAATCAAGTTACGAAGTTTGATGCTGAACTTATGCCTTTACTAGAAGAGCTACTTACTAGGCTTTCTAAATCTCATTTTTTCACTAAACTTGATTTGTCTAAAGGATATTGGCAAGTTCCTTTATCTGAACGCGCCAAACCTTTTACTGCTTTTTCTACACCTAGAGGCTTTTTTCAATGGAATGTCATGCCTTTCGGCCTTATGAACGCACCAGCTACATTCGTACGCATGATGCGTCGAATGCTATCTTATCGGTCAGATGTCATTGCATACCTAGACGACATCTGTCTTTTCAGCGATACTTGGGAAGATCACTATTCGGGGTTAGATGAATTACTGTCTACTTTACGCGAGCATAACCTGACAGCGAAACCCTCTAAAGCCTGCATTGGTTTTAGCGAAATTTCTTTCCTAGGCCATCGAGTTGGTCATGGTTTCCTAAAGACAGAGGACCATAATATCACTAAGATACTTAACATCTCTATTCCTAAGACTTAAAAGCAAGTGCGAAGTCTCTTAGGTCTTATACAATGTTATGGACGATTCATTCCGAATCTGTCCTCTATCATGGCACCTCTTTCTACACTACTAAAGAAAGGGTCTCCTAATATGGTTCACTGGTCCCAGGAATGCCAATTCTTGCTGGATAAGATCAAAACTATGTTTTCAACACCACCTATTCTAGTGTTACCTACTAAAGATAAGACATTTTTTCTTCGTAGTGACGCTTCATCCACTGGGATTGGAGCGGCACTAATGCAAGAGTACTCTGGAACTCTGCATCCTGTAATGTATATCTCCAGAAAACTTAATGCTGCAGAAAGGAATTACACGGTTTTATACCGTGAACTGTTGGCTATGGTCTGGTCAATTCTCAAACTACAAAGATTCCTTCTAGGCGCACATTTCATAGTAGAAACCGACCAGAAAGCTCTTACGGCTATACAGAGTAAGAATTTGAAGAGCTCGAGGTCTACTCGATATGCGATTGCTCTTCAACCATTTCATTTCTCGGTTCGAGCTATACGTGGATCAGATAATATGATGGCAGACATTTTGTCTAAATGCCCACATGATTCCACCTAACTTTTATGTCTTGGACTTCCTAATACGTCTAAGTCTATAATAGTTTCTGTCTATATCAAAATAGGTACACATTTGTAATTTGTAATATAGTGATTGTATCACTACTTAGCGGTTCATTGATATATATTCACCGCTGTTCTTTGATGATTTTTCTTCTTTGTTAATCATGAACTTAAGATACCTAATATGAATTTATTGGATAAAATTTGTGTATGCATTGTGTCATTGCCAACATTATAGAATACGTTGGTGACTCCTCCCTGGAACCATTTATACTTAGAGAAACGCTTTCTCTGAGATTATGAGATTATGCGATATATTCTCACCGGTCGCTCCATGAGTCGACTTAGCCTCACATTTGGCGTTATATTTGTTTTTGATACTTTCATCTACGCATCATTCATGCGTTGTGAGCCTATTGTATGTTGCTCCTAGATGGATTTAAAAAAAAAATTTTTTCATTTTTTTTCCCGGGAGGTGTGGTAAGACTGTTACGTGCAGTTTTTCATAACTGATAATGTAGTCTGTCTGTATGCTTGTTATATTTTGAATAAGATTTTTGGGTCTAATGTATTTTTCATTGGAACCAGAATCTAAGGGCGAATACTCATCTTTTGCTTAGAGGGAAAGTAAATATGTAGTTACTCCGCTTTTAAAGGATACCAGCTGACTGGATAGGTCAGAGGGGATGCGAACTGCGCATGTCCAACGGAGAGGTTTTTTGAAGAAGATTTCCGGCGAGAGGCCGTGTTTTTTGTTCTGGGTCTGTCAGACGGAAAGTCTGATTATTTCTCTGCATTGCTTTTTGGAGATGGAAACTCTTCCACTATATTTAGAGTCCCCTGTGTTATTTCTGTTCGTCAGTAAGACGGCAGTTGCTTCTAAGTTGTGTTAGGAATTCGTATCCAGGTAAAATAACGAAACTTTCACACTTCCTTTCTAAGGATCATAATTTTGAGTCAACCAGTGACAAGAGCTCACAAATGGTTGGAAGGCAGAGTATTCCTCTTGTTACGCTCGTTGGAGCCATCTAAGACTGTTTTTCTAGATTTACACACGGAGACCCATGAGAATCGATAATATTCTACAACCCGCATGATTGGCGGTGTATTTTGAACGTAGACACTTATGTCTACAGAAGAGGAATCCACAGTGTTTACTGTTTGATAAAGGCCTAATATATATATAACTATCTGGAGTGGAAGAACAGATGGGTTATTAGCTATTGCTATTGTAACTTTGAAAATGAAAACTCGCCTGATGTACAAGGGAGTTGTATAAGCCTATCTTCGACAGGACAGCCTATCTTCGATACGTCCGATTAGAAGGATGGACTATGCTAATTTCGTCGCCCGCCATGTTTTGGAGGTCGACTTAAGAAGAATGACTTTGATGAGTCAGAAAGAAACTGTTAGAAGTTTTTACAGTATTTACCCGTTGTGTAATACGGGGTTTTTCTGCTAGTTGTGGAATGAGAGAGAAACTGGAGTCTGCAACACTTTGATAATCATATAATTATTGGAACTTATGTACATGCCATTGTTGTGAACTGTTTTCATATCCGCCATGTTCCTGTGTCATGCTTACATGGAGGTGTCTTCGTCTTGTTGCTGTGACCATAATAAATGATCAAAACCGTACACAGCTGTTCACCTATATTTTGACTCCATATCTGTAACACGTACAACATATACTTCCACCAACTTCACATCTACATCCTTCAAGATGATGAATGCCACACACACTCTTGTACGTTACGTGTTGTGATACCAGTCTGCACTGATACCTAGATGTCCACCTTGACGAACTACCATGTCACACATTCGCGATTAGTCATATTACAGCACGATACATCACCAGCCACGACCACCATAGCAGTATAGATATATCAGCCTTACTGCATCAGTTAAACATATACACCTGCATCTCATATTAGTAACAGTGTCACATTGTTATGAATTGTGTTAGCTACATGCTTCAGCTTGCGCTAGCTAATACATTTTACTGTCATCTTAGACATGCTGACAAAGAAGCTAAGAGGTTCAGACCTGTCATCCATCAAAAAAGCTAAGGATCTATATTACTCATGTATCAAATACTGTGAGTATTATATATGCTTGTGACTTATCATTCAACATTAAGCGGTTGCAGTTACCTTCTCATTACCCATCAGAATCTTGCAATTTAGAAATATTATCTTTCCAGCTATGAGTCTGTTCTTGAGTAGGTTATGGGTTTAATAAACTTAAACATTAACTTTTTTAACATTTAGAACTTAATGTGACGTCCTTTTGTTATCTAATCACAAAACTGTAATGTTAACTTGTATCTAATGCAAAAAAAAGAAAAGTTAAAGGATCCTGTTACACGCCCATTGAGGCATATTGGGAATATGGTGTTAGGTCAATATTTTCTTGACAAACGACTCACTAGTGGTGATGTGGTCAGCATCACGCCGGCCGCCTTAACTCCTCCAGAGTTGCTTTGGTACCCAAATCATGAGGCTGGGTCGACCCCGGAGCCGTTTGCTTTAAAAAAAAAACCCATCTCAATTGGGGATCGAACCATGATCCACCGAGCTAGGAAGCCAATGCACCAACCACGGCTAACTAATGCAAAGCAACTGAATTATTTAAATACAGCAACTTCATACAACACAAAACAAAATGTACGTTCAACATAACTTAATGAGCACGTGTTAAGACAAACTTTCTTTCATTTACCGTCACATCATGATCAATATTTGTCATTAGCTAGGGACGTAAAAGGAAGTAAGGCACTAAAAGAAATGATAACTACACGGTTTGGAGTGTGGCCATTGACAACAAAAGCATGGAGTGGGTCCAATTACAAGTTAGAGGACTTTCTAATTCAGGCCATTTACCTTGGCGTCCATCCTCTAATACGCCTGCGTGTTGGTACCAAGTTTGACTACACCGATGACGGAAAGATAACAAGTTCTCATATCCTGCAGGTATGTCTTAAATCATTGTTAGTTTGACGTAACATGTTTTTTTCTTGTCGTGCAATGCTTTTTTTTCTCTTCCAAGTTATGAAGAGAGTAAAAACTGCGTCTCATTCTCTATTTATAGTTGTCATCTCAGGCAGTCATGTTATCTGTTTTCACTGTTCTAATCTCCTTTACTGAAAACTTCCCCAACGGGTTCAGCTCTTGATTACTCTACTCATACTTACTTCTTAACAGTAGCGTCCCTTAGACAATTCTTGGTAAGTCTTAGATTTACGATGACCATAAATAGGTGCTTGCGTAAGATAGAATGATTGAACTGGTACGACAAGGTAACCAGAGTGGAAATGAAAACAGGACCCCGATAAGTCAAAGTGGAACGAGAGATGAGAAAAATTTGATTACGATGAAAAAAACTCACATTGAGGAAACCTCTTGATAGCATTAAAATACAGTCCTGGAATCCTCAAAGTAAGAGATGCATAGGAAAACAAAAACATTCACGGAGACGAGAACTGGAAATGAAAATGAGGAGGAGGACATGATAGAAAGTGAGCTGACTGCACTTGGCAGATGACTTTGAATGACTTTATTGAAGCTTATGCTTTTGGGAGAGCTAGAGGGTATTAATTAATTGATTAGAATTATCCGTCCAGGAGGACTCGAGTTTTCCTTCTCGTGGGGGCAAGTTTCATGGATCTCGTAGACAATATTTCATCTGCATTTCATGTGTACTGATCATCCACCTTGCTCTTTGGGGTAATTTTCCCAGAGCCACGGTGTCGTAGTTCAGTACTGGCTAAAGCCAGATCTTTTCCTTCTGAAATTTTCTTCTTGGTGATCATTGACAGTAGCAACATGGGTGTTGGGCATTCTGACTTTTCTCGACAGAAATTCTTTGAACGACAGTTTTCGAGGGCAGTTCTGGTCCTGATCAGCAAATTGGGCTTTACTGCGGTCAAACTCAGCTTTTTGTTTGCACTGACATGACAACTTATTTGTACAATCGAGAATGGTGGACCAAGACAATCTTTTAGGGACCGAGGATTAGATTGGAACCAGGCCAGCAGGAAGACAGCTGATAGGAAGGTATGAGGCTCTCTCTGGCAAGTCTCCACACTCCAAGAAGAGGAAGGACTAAGTAAGCAAGTAAGTAAGTAGTGTTTAGTAGTTAAAACTAAATGGCTAATTTCATGTTTTTTGTTGCATCATTTTCATCAAATTTATTTTAATAACGTATTACTCCAGCTAGAGGTTTGTGTAGATCCCGGAGATCTTTAGGAAGGTCAGAAATAATAGGACAGTAGTCTTCAACAAGACGGGATTCCATTCCGACGACTCTGTCGCTAGTCAAAGCAGTCGTTAGTCGACCCCTTAAATTTTGTGGCTTATCACATATTCCAAGTCTGTTTTCCATCAAATTATCATTCGTTAAAGTCGTACACTAGATAATAAATAAAACGTTTCAAATATAACATTTTATGACATTACACAACGTATTACTTTTCTAAAAAGCTTACAAAAATATGGTTTTAAAATGCACTGTAAAAATACAGGAAGAAAATGTGGTACATGACAGCCACAAACTCAAATTAAGAATAATCCGTAACAGTCTGTACATAAACTCGACAACCACACAATTCAGTCATTTGAACAGAGAACTTTAACTAGGCATGATTGGAAAACAGTACACACGCTTAACAACGCAAATGAGCAATGGAGACTGAAGTATGAAGTCTTAGGACGTGGATATGATGGCTCGGACATAAATTGAAAACCTCCATAGATGCATCGAATCTTCTAGAACTGGTGTGAATCTACTGTGCTGGTCAAGCAGGGGTACGCGGCAATGAAAGACTAGCTTCAAGAGCCCCCATAGAAGGTGCTTTGGCTATGGATATGGCAGAGATACTGAGGGTAATTATTAGAGATTGACACTGCTATCGATGAATAATCAAGGCTAAGATTGCTAGAACTTGGCACCACATGTAAGACCAGCAGAGATGGACGAATGAGAGGCAGCATCCGGTGTGTATACAACTAGCGCACAATAAAGGAACAATTAGCATTCACACCCTCCTACATTTGCCGAGGGAGACTGAGCACCTATGGGATTGCCTGAGTGCAGTGACGTCGATTCTGTACAACTGTAAAAATAGAACATGAAAAATAAAATGGCTGAGGTTTAAAACCTAGTAAAGAAAACAAAACAAAATTGAAATTTATTCTCCGTGAAAAATGTGATTAACTAATACTTTTTGTGGCCGTCCTAAGTAAAGTCGCTTATGTCGAATAAGTCGTAATTCGAGGACTATGTGTATTTCAATGGTTAAGAAGTCAAAATAAATAAAGGGTTTATCAAAACAAAACAGTTTATTTTTCCCTTCACTGGAGGATCACAGTTGTAGGTGGTGTGGTGGTTTTTAGATGTTTTGAATGTTGGTGTTATAATTATAGTGTAACTGAGTGAGGTCAAGCTGTGAAGGCCCCTGAGTATAACAACTGATGAGGTTGGTTCTCAGGGAGCCTTTCTGCTACCACCCTACGATCTCACTCAGACTTATTTTAGACTAGTATGTCTGATAGCTACGTCTAATGTCTAAGGTAATGAAGTTGTGGTGTGATGGTAACCCAATTCTCAAGACACTCACAAATATTAAGTTCTATGATCAACTCGACTAACACTGTGTTTTAAGTTTGGTATTAGAAAATCTTTTTTTACAATTTTATTAGTCCTGAACCTAATATTCTTTTGGTCAGGACTGTCAAATCAAATGAAATCAATATATATATATATATATATATATATATATATATATATATATATATATATATATATATATATATATATATATATATATATATATATATATATATATATATATATATATATATATATGCATCTAGATATACAATCAAACAAAAAGGACAAACCGCCCAAGCACATACTTTAAAATCTAATACTGATGTTACTAAAAATATATTAATTCTAATTTGTATTGGATGGCGGTCGTGGTGTTCACATCATACCCGGTCTGTCTTCCTAAAGTTTCTTTTCTCTTTATACATGTTTATTGGTGGAAAAGTCTTTATTACTAATACAGTTCAGTTATTATCTGGTGGAATAGTTGATGAATTTCCTCGGGCCAGGTTTGTTGTACTTATCTGGCCCCGAAGATAGAAGATAGTTGTCTTTCCGGCCAACGGCCACTGCCTCACTTGTTCTGAGGTAATATGATAGACAGCGTGTATCAATATTCCCACTCCAGTGGTAGAAAGCGTGTACCACTAGAGAAACATACAGTCGTTCACTTCAGAACATCTGGCACTAGCACAGTGCCAGACAAAGAAACCCTGCAACACGAAAATTATGTTCTGTCTTAACATAATATCTAATCCACCAATTTTACAAACAATAATATATAATATATTTAAAATAACAGACATGGGTCAGCTCTCTCTGACCAACCCAGCTCATCCGCATAAATGATGTAACAAGTAGTACCAGTTTCACATTCCTCTCCCCTAATGGCTGCAACACCTCTGCCATTATCAATGATTTTTTTCTATTAAATATGATAGGTGAGATGATCCATGGTGACAACCTATAAAATATTTTAGTTCCACATCTCTTGTAGCTTGTTATATGATGGATCAACCTCTAGGCTTTGCAGAAGTCGGCTAGGGACCTAGTCTATGTACTTACAGTCGTAATATTTGTCATATGGCAGTATCTCACACTCACATTTTAAAATAAAATATTAATAATTTCTGTCTTACCATAAATTCAATGAAAACACACAGGTACGTTGATTTGGCACAACTTCAGACGAGCCACTGGCTGGACTATGACGCCTTTTACTTTAATATATATTTAACAAGGCAAGTTACACTTCACAGACTTTCAATCGTCCTGTTCAATGGACAGCAATAATTCAAATGGCGTCGAGCTTTCAAATTTTTTTCTCAATATTAGCTAAGCTGGCCAATGAGATCGGACGATTCCCAATTCTGACTTCAATTTGAAAATAAAGCCAAAATTACAGCCCACATTTGGTGTACCTCTGTCGGTCTGTCCGCCCGCTTTTGGCGTTACAAGTTAAAAATAGACTTGTTTTTGGACTAACAAATTCTGCCTCTCACTTACTCCTAGATTTCCCCCTTGGACTTTGACCCTCCCTCTTCTGCTTCTTTTCAACAACGCGTGCAAAAAGTTGTCACCGATAGTGAATGCAAAAACGAGGGTCTGCTTGTCATTCTGTACGAACCAAGATATTATTTTGTCAAAATCTCTACTATTAATTGGGCGTTTTTTAAGAATAAAACATATTATTGCTCAAGAGAAGAAAATATATTAAACTAATTAGGTTTCATGGTCCAAATCCGAGTAATAAAGATTTCTATATATTTTCCATATTATTTGGCAATTTCTACTTTTATATAAATCCACCATCTTTCCCCCTCCGTCCCGTTGTTCAAAACGAAACAACAAGTTGGTTACGTCAGAAAAATTACGCTACTTGGCAGACACTGCACTGTGTGTGTGGTTATATATGTCAAACTGAGTGCCGATAGAACGAACAAGTATTGGCTTTTCGTTGTATTTTTAAATCTGCCGCTAGCGATATCGCTCCCTCGCTGACAATTTTGTGGTTCAAACCAACACGTGCCAAAAGTATCATTTTTCCGTCTCTCTCTCGCATTCCTTCTGGACGAATAAACTTTTCGTATCTAAATGTTATAAATAGTTTTCCAAGGCATTAGAAAACGATAGTACTATTTATTCTACAAGACGGCCTGCCAAAATCCATACGAATGCTGGCGTGGGCGAAAAAGAAACATTACAACTTCACCATTATTATCCCTACATTACTTTGACTTATAAATACTACAAATTTTATAGGTGTATCAATGTATATCATAACACATCTCCCCACTTAAAAACATGCACTAATGCAAGTTCAAGAACAGTGATACACATAGATCAGATTTGCTCAATAGGCCGGTGATTACTCTGATTTTCGTCAACAGGATGAATCCTCAAGAAATCTGCACTCAAGTTTTGTGAACCAGGAATGTATTCAAAAGTAAATGAATAAGGCTGTATGAGCAACGACCATAGTAATAAGCGAGCATTTTCATGCTTGGCCTGTGATAAGAATACGAGGTGTTGGTGATCCGTTTGGACAACGAATGTCCTACCATAGAGATAGATTTGGAACTTTTTTATAGCCCAGATTAAAGCTAGACATTCGTTTTCGCTTGTTGAATAGTTTTGTTCTGCTTTGTTCAACTTGCGGCTGACATAAGCGACTGGGTTCAGTTCCCCATTTGGTGAAGCGGACCTTTATAACAAAGTGGCTCCTAATCCCACATTGCTTGTGTCCGTTCTTACCACGAATTCCTGGGTCAAATCAGGCAATTTTAAAATAGGCTTGCTAGTGAGTTTTTCCTTTAACTCTTGGTATGCCAATTCACACTGTGCCGACCAAACAATTCTATCAGGTTGGCCCTTACGGGTTAAATCAGTCAGAGGAGCACATATAGAGTTAACATTTTTAATGTACTTCTGGTAAAAACCACACAGCGACACAAAAGATCTCACATCTTTTTTTGTTTGCGCCTTGGTGCTCTCTGCAATTTCTCAAGGTTCTTGGGGTCAAGGGTCATGCTACCCTGATATACCGTATGTCCCAAGAATTCCAATATTTTACATCAAATACAAAATTTTGTTGGTCTAGCAGTCAAGTTAGCCTCTCTGAGTCTATCAAACAGCATAGTCAAAGATTTAACGTGTTCCTCAAATGTTTCCGTAGCGATGAGGATATCATCCATAAAATGTGTGATGCATGGATTATTCAGTGGATCCAACAATTTTCGCATCATCCTTGAAAACACAATCGGAGCATTTTTCAACCCAAACGGCAACATGTTGAACTCATAATGTCCTTCCGAGGTGCTAAAAGCTAAATAAGGTCGAACCTCAGGCTTTACTGGAATTTGATAAAATTTTATAGGTGTATCAATATATATCATCACAGGTGGGTAAGAGCAAAAACTGTCCAATTGCTGTGCTAATATTCCACTTAACAGCTGTGTTGAGTCATCTGGAGTCTGGTTCCGTTACTGCTGGTCGACAGAGATTGTTGAACTGTTTTTATCTTCAGGATTGGATGGTTTGGCATTAGCACATCCATTGCAACACGCTTGGGGTTACTTTTCCTTCGTCACATGTACTCAATACCCCTATGTTGTCGGTGTTCGGCGTTGACTTCTGGCAATTTGGATCAAAAACTAAAAGGGACAAATGTCTCTAAGTACCGGATCTCCTTATATAAATATCAGGCGACTTCCGCTTCCATCCATAATTTCATCTTTCTCAGAGTTTTGCTTCTATCCGTGAGCTTTATCTCTTAACCCATCCAGTCAGATGAACGTTTTTTTGGAAAGCCAAAGACGACCAATGTGTCACAAAACGTTTGTACATGTTGTTTTGCGCCCTTCTATCTCTCCTACATCGTCTTATTAATTGACATATTCTATGCACCTACATTTTGTTTGTCTAGCCACCTTTGAAAGAGATAGTCACTGTTGATCCAAGGTGATCCCGACCACTCCTCATAATAAAACGACCCGGCAGAATACGGAAAGAAATCCATATTGCCTGTCTAAGCTGCAATTGATCCGTATTTGTCCGACTGGCGGATGTACGAAAACGCACGTGATAATTAAATAATCGCTTCCGCTGGGAAATTTATGTTGCAATAATACAGATAACCGTTTGGGGAGATTATAGTGGGAAAGGAATTTAGACAGAAATTGAGTACACATATGTTTGTAAGTTTGCATCGGAAGTATTATGGACATATCTGAAAGAGGTCACACGTTTAAATTTTAAAAGTAATAATTTTAAAACACAAGGTGGATAGAAATGAGTTAACACCTCGATCCACCTAGTTCTAAAGAGGTTGGATTGGTGTTAAGTCATATTTTGAGTCAGAATTAAGTGTTAAGGATTTTTATGTACCGGGCTGCTTTTTCTAGTAAGCACGTTTAAAGTAATGAGTTGATTTTATTTGGGTATTTTTGTACGCTATATTTTTCTTGAACATTGCTCAACTGAGTAGGTGTTAGTCTTTTTAAAAAAAAAATAAAGAAAGTGTTCGAATGTTCTTAGAAATAGTTTGGGGGGGGGGGGGAAGATACGGATGAGCTGAGCTCACATCTGAAGCAGTTAGTTCGCGCATGAGCGATTTTTACTGAGTTGTACTGAGAGACTGTGATCTCTGGTGAGTGGGTTCCTGGCAGAGCTTCGAAATGGTTGTTCCGTCTCTTTAGTGTGACCAGAAGATATTATTGAAGATAACATATTTAGATGATTGAAGGGAATGTTTTTTTCTCCCAGAAGATTTATTATTCTAATGCCATGGATTACGTTGGCGTATTAATGTACTTAGTATTATGATTATTGCAATGTATGCAATTCCTTTCCTGATGGATGTTGTACTTACACAATTTATGATTCTAATGCCATGGATTACGTTGGCTCATATGTACTGTGTTGTGAGTTGCGGTGTACGCAACCAATCTCGGGATATTTAAGAGATGCTGTGATTTACGGTGTTCTGCTATCTATTTGCACTGGATTTTTTTGTATGCCATTATAACCTGTGACAGTGTGCTGTTCCTGATGTCAACGTTAATCTGTCAATAAACTGTATATTGTGAGTTGAGAACCATTGGTCCTACCCGTTGGTCGATTGCTAACTATCGTTACTGTGGTGTGGATGATTGCAACATAAACACACTTAAAGTACCAATGATATTCGCCTATATCTATCCATATTTACACACCTGTCGGCCACCTGTAAGCCCGACCAAGGCTGATCGTATTTATCAGCGATTGCATTAACTGTGTCTAACCATGCCACCCTTACTCACGGAAGAATCTACATATTAACATGAGTGATATATTAACATTCTACAAAGGAACACCCAGTAACATAAGTGATGGCCTGTGTGGCCTGTTATAGAGAACATACATATATTAACATAAATGTCTGCTGATGCTGTTATGGACAATCTACACGGTAACGTAAGTGGTCGCCAGCGATATGGGGTGTGTTTAACAGAAGTTGCCCAAAACTAGAACTACAAGGACGTCAAGTCGAGATTTACAGTGTTGCCAGGACTAGTTTTCGTGTCCAAGTTTCAAGTAGACGACATGCAGTACGTATCAAGGACCAGAGAAGTGAGAAGTTCCAGTACCTATCAACGTTGGACTTCTACAGACCGTGTGATACCCGATGCCTATCGTTTTGTCGCGAAGGCCGGAAGTTCTCTTTTTTGAAGATAAGTGGTGTTTTGTTTGTAAACTGTACCACTATGTGTGTTAACAAGCCTTCCTCTATTATGTGCATTATCTGTTCCATTTAGTGTTCTATGTTCCATGTTTATGCGGGTTTGGATGGGAGGTCGATCTGACAAACGAGGTTCATCTCGAAGCTAATTCGGGCTCTTGTCAGATGTTCTATAGGTTTTAGTTTGTGAGTTTCAATTGAGCAGTAATTCCGGTTCAAGGCTAAAAACCTTGCTGAAGTTCAGATCGCTACTTTTCTCTTACAACAGTAATTGTTTAGGTGTGACGATTTGTTTCACTGTCGTTGTCGTAGCATTTTTCTCTGTGCCTTAGTTTCTTGATTAATTTGTTTGTGGTTGTCATCCTCAATCTTTCTATCATTTATTTCTATACAAATTTTTTCTTTATACACTGTGTTTTTGCTTGTCTGGTCACTCCTTTCGCAGTGTCATTGCATTCTTTGCAATATTTTTTCTTTAATTTTGCTTTCCTGTTTATTTGATTCTGCGAACGTGGTAATTTGTTCTTTATATTTTGTCTTTGTCACTCTTGTTTGCATTGTCTATTTTTGTTATGCTCTGATAATATTATAATGCATATTTTAATAATTAATTAATAACATTGTTAATAGTTAGGAAGTAATTGTGCAAGTTCTATTAATAAGGACTTGCCACTCACTAATTAGGGATAAGATTAATTTTTCACAAGATATTTTACATAAGTTAAGTACTTATAATATTAGCAAAGATGTCTATATTAGAGTATTTTATGGATCTTGGAAGATTGAGTGGTTTGAAGGGTGAGCATTTAGTAGCATATGCAGCCTATGCATCCGAAGAGAGGAGAAGACTTGCTCCAGAATGGAATGAATGGAAGAGGAAAGAAGAATTATCCAAGGAGAGTCAAGCAGAATTGCATGTGGGGGATATGAAGCGTGTAGAGAAATTGGCTGAAACGAGAAGAGATACAGAATTGGCCGAGAAGTACAGAAGAGAAGAACTGGCTCCTCCTCATGAGTTTAAATTAAGACAATCTCAGCTGGAGAAGGAGAAAAAGGAGCTAGAAGATAAGATGAACTCATTACAATACGAACAACGTTGTAAGTAAAATGCTCTTACTAGTGAGCTAGAACAAGTCAAAGTGGACTATAAGAAATTAAAAGTTGAGGCCCAGAAACGTGAAGAGTCAAGTACAGAAGCGCTTATTACGCTATTGAATGATAATGCAGATCTCAGTCGCCAACTTAAAGAGAAGAATACTGTAGTTCCCGAGAAGGTTGATGAACTTATGAATAGCCATCATAGTGCTATTGAAGAACTCGAATGGGACCTCAAAAAAGAAAAGGCCAGGAGTGCAGAATGTATTAGTAGACACTCAGTAGAAATTGAACGTCTGACGCAAACTGCTGCGGCAGAACTCACAATTAAAGTATAAGAAATAGAGGATAGAATTGCTAAAGAGAAGATTCTTACTTCTCAGTTACATAACTTAATAATAAATTTTGATAAGCTTCAAGTTGAAACCGATGAGAAAATACATAAAGCTCTTGCTAAAGAAAAAGCTTTTACAGAAGTAGAAATTATGAAACGTCGTAACATAGTTGATGGCCTATTAGATATTGTCTTAAACAACAAGGTGTTGTCTGCTGTCAAGGTTGACAGTGTTAGACAAAAAGTTCATGATCAACACTTCACAAATGCAAAGAGTCAGCCATATGCACTCAATGCTAACTATGACGTTAAACATCGTGTAAACAAATCTTTTCGAGGCAAATACAATTTCCCACGTAATAACGATACTGTCTTTAATAGTAGTGATTCTTGGCGTCAGGCCAACAAACGTAATCCGATTGTAACAGTCAGTCCTTTAGATCACGGTAAAAACTCTGATAAATTTCATGTCACGGCACATCCAAATATGATTGTTAGCCACTCTCAAGTCAGAGAAGGTTTACCCGTGGCTTCGGCAATACCATATAGTGCTAATTTCCGCCATAGATCACAATTTTGGAAGGATAGATTATCGTGATTTTAGACAGTACCAAGGGGGTCCATCACGAAGTATTTCTTCATCGCCAAGAAACTGGAGACAATTTAACGGACCTCAACATTTTGGTTCCAACAATTCTGGAAATTATGGAAGGGATAACTACTCTAGGGATTATCAAACTTACAGTAATTTTTCTCGAAGACAACAAAATCCATCTAATAGATTCTTTGATCCAACAGGAAATAGTAATCGCAACAATGCTAACTGGGGTTCAGATCAGAACAATGGTCCCAATAGAGACAATAACAATGATCTCAATAGAGGAAATAACAATGGTCCCAATAGAGATAAAAGTTATGATAGATCTGGATATGACGGTAGATCTCCTAATGATAGATCGCATCGCCAAGCTAACTCTGCTTACCAGGAGCCCCATGTTATTGGTAATCAAGGTAACAATAATAATAGTGTCTCTAATGCTACTGCTTGCTCTGCTTTCGATTTCGAGAGAGCATCTCAGTGCCCTGAGTGCACACATTTGTTCCAGCCTACAGCGGTGACTACCCTGAGTTGCGGTCATCCTCTACCTACTCTTCCTGATTTGTCTGCACATGACGGAAGAGTGTCTCTTACCCTACACAAGGGATTTGTAAATAGTAATCCCGTCTCAGTAATCTTTGGTTCGGGATGCACGACTGTTGGGATTAGACAGTCTCTAGTTCATCCATCTTCCGCAACAGGAAATATGGTGAAATGTGTGACATTCGGTGGGACAGTTGAGACTTTTCCAACTGCTATAGTCCACATTGCCACACCGTTTTTCACTGGTTATATAAATGCATGTATGCTTACAGCACCAATTGCCGACCTTACTGTCGGACAGATACATGGTATAAAGGTGTGTACGCCGGTACAAATTGCTGCTTGGGAACGGCAACATAACCTTACTGACACAACATTAACGACTGTGCAAAAAATCTTATCACCAGGTACATTCTGCTAACGTGATACATTCTGCTAATGTGGTGAAATCTTGCAGTATTGATGATACGATTGTTCATCATACCAATTTGTGTGCTTCTCTTAGCCCAGTTCGACATACCTCAGTGCGTCGTTACTCTAACTTCTATTCTTCTTTAAGTACTATTATAGAAGAAGATCCTTCGGTTTTGTCTGACACACACACTAACTTTATAGCTACGACTAAATCTACATCCAGTCACGTTGATTGCAACTTCTTTGCTGCAATGACTAGCGTTCTCTTTGCTACATGTACGGACTTGGTTCGTAGTACATATCCATACCTTATGAGTTTCTTTAACTTTCTTACTGGGCCGGTTAGCTCAGTATCTTCGTCTTTTACGACTTTTTGTCGTACTTACTGCTTTTCTTTTAAACTTCGACGTAGGTCCAAGTTTACTACTGTTTGCTTTTACATCTTTATTCTATGTTTCTTGCTTTTTTCCTTGCCCGGTACACAGGCTATGACTTCAATTCAGCCTTTGAGATGTACGCATTTATCAACTGCATTTCCTTTGTCTTGCGCTAAATCTCAGATTGTCAGCCATCATTACACTCTTAGTCATCATTACACTCAACATGACGTTGGTATCATGTGTATATTCACGACTTTTCTGTACATCACTACATTCTGCTATTTTTCTCAGACACATTTATCGCCCTATATCATTACTGATTCCAGGTTAGTCTGTGCTACTTTCTCTGTTACCCTTTCTCGTATAACGGAGGAAGGTTTGATTAACATCATAGAGTGGTCGGAAGTTTGCACAGCCACATTTGGTAGGTCAAATTTAAAGTTAACTTTTGTCTCTCATAAAATCCTACCGTTACCAAACAGAAATTTTCATTTGATTATTCGCAGGAACGGCTTCTCGATGGGAAACTGAGCTGTTTTGTTTCATGTTTTAGCAGTTACTCAACATCTTGTTCTACGTGCCGCCTTGCGTCAGTTTGACTGTTCTATTCAAGCCATTCGGAATTTTGACTCCGCAGTGGATGATTTTCACTCTTCATGCTCACAGGACTTTCCAAGACCACTGGAGTTTTTTTTATATTGTATAACTTATTTAGGACATGGTGTTCTTTCATTTTCATGTCACATGTTATTAGAATAGTATTCATGTATGACAGTGTGTTGATGAACTATGATGAGTGATTGTCGTATTATTATGATTCATTTTGGTGGTAAACATTTACCAAGTGTGTGTTTTTCTGACATTGTTATTTATTTTTCATTGCCTAGCACTTAGTTGTGCGCCAGTAGAAACTATTTATACGCGTTGTTAGTTTCGATTTCTTAATTAGACTCATTATTAGTACTGTATAAGTTAATTAACTTGTTTCTCTTGCCTATTATGCTCTATTTAGATTGTAGCTTTCTTTTTGTTTTTTGGTATATATGCATTGCCTTTCTGTTTTACGCTGTTTTGCCATAATTGTATTTATTTACACAATGCATTGTTTACTTTCAATTGTTACCATGATGTATCATTGCCTTCTTTCACTACACACTTTTCATTGCTGTCTTTCTTTGCTGGTCATTCTTCATTTCATTTCATCTCATCTTTTCACTTTCCACTTATTGGTTCACATTTTGTCTATGCTTGCATACTTTATCTTTGATTGAATTTGATTCTCTTTGCATACTTCACCTTCATACTCTACACATACTTCCATCGCTCTATTGTTGGTTTACCTATATGACTTAACATAGTGTAATTCTTTGTGGTAGATATTATAATTTCATCGACCTCACATTTTTGTTAATTGTAATTTTTTTTAAAAATGATGACATTTTTTTCCTCGGGGGTTGGTGTAATCTGTTAAGTGTTATTTTGAGTCAGAGTTAAGTGTTAAGGAATTTTATGTACAGGGCTGTTTTTTCTAGTAAGCACGTTTAAAGTAATGAGTTGATTATTTTTTTGGGTACTTTTTGTATACTGTATTTTTCTTGAACATTGCTCAACTGAGTAGGTGTTAGTCTTTAAAAAAAATAAAGAAAGTGTTCGAATGTTCTTAGTAGCAGTTTGGGGGGGGGGGGGGGGGGAGAGATACGGATGAGCTGAGCTCACATCTGAAGCAGTAAGTTCGTGCATGAGCGATTTTTACTGAGTTGTACTGAGAGACTGTGATCTCGGGTGAGTGGGTTCCTGGCAGAGCTTCGAGATGGTTGTTCCGTCTCGTTAGTGTGGCCAGAAGATATTATTAAAGATAACATATTTGGATGATTGAGGGGAATGTGTTTTCTCCCAGAAGATTTATTATTCTAATGCCATGGATTACTTTGGCGCATTGATGTACTTAGGATTATGATTATTGCAATGTATGCAATTCCATTCCTGATGGATTTTGTACTTACACAATTTATGATTCTAATGCCATGGATTACGTTGGCTCATATGTACTGTATTGTGAGTTGCGGTGTACGCAACCAATCTCGGGATATTTAAGAGATGCTGCGATTTACGGTGTTCTGCAATCTATTTGCCATGGATTTTTTTGTATGCCATTATAACCTGTGACAGTGTGCTGTTCCTGATGTCTACGTTAATCTGTAAATAAACTGTATATTATGAGTTGAGAACCATTGGTCTTACCCATTGGTCGATTGCTAACTATCGTTACTGTGGTGTGGATGATTGCAACATAAACACACTTAAAGTACCCATGACATTCGCTTATATCTATACATATTTACGCACCTGTCGGCCACCTGTAAGCCCGAACAAGGCTGATCGTATTTATCAGCGATTGCATTAACTGTGTCTAACCGTGCCACCCTTACTCACGGAAGAATCTACATATTAACATGAGTGATATATTAACATTCTACAAAGGAACACCAAGTAACATAAGTGATGGCCTGTGTGGCCTGTTATAGAGAACATACATATATTAACATAAATGTCTGCTGATACTGTTATGGAAAATCTGCACAGTAACAATTGGTTTAATTTGAGAGACGGAATGGACATTGGATTTCACTTGCAAATTCGTCGGAATTAGCATATGGGACTTGGGGCGACATAATCACACTGCAATGCTAAACGTCAAAGTAGCAAATCCTGAGAGAGAGAGAGAGAGAGAGAGAGAGAGAGAGAGAGAGAGAGAGAGAGAGAGAGAGAGCCAGAAGAGAATAGGACTTATCCATAAGAAAGGACCATGACAGAGTTTTTGGCAACTTTGGAAATTAAAAGTAAACACGCGTTGTTAAATAAAAATACTGGGAACTTCAGGAATCATACAAAAGTCATAAGAGGAAAAATAAAATTATCCAGACAAGTGATTAGAAGCATTTCATCAACGTGCCGTGTCCATACATCTATGCCAGGAGATTGTGTTCCCGAAATTTAATTTGGGGCAAGTGTAAACATTTATTTTACAAAGTGTATTTGACATGTCTGTACTTGGTAAGTGGTTATATTTGAGACTGGCAACCTCAACATATGAAAATAGTATATTAATGAGTGTAAGATTTGTAACTTGATAATTTGAGTACAGGCACAAATCATTGCATTCGTATTGTCAAAGCACATATTTTCCTCGTTTAATACCCAGAAGAATATTGATGATTTCTAATCATCTACACTGCGTTACGCGGTAAATACTCAAAAGGTCTAATTATTCAGAGAGGCTAAAATTGGTGGGTGGCCAGCGAGACAATGTGCCTGTTAATCTTCCAACCCAGTGTACTAAGCAGAGACATTTGTTCTTTTTATTTTGTCTAACGTTCGTGGTGCGATGCTGCAAGACTAAAGACACTAGTTTTGAGTCAAGAGCAGGGATTCAACACTAACCACCTACATTAGACGAATTTTGTGAAGAAGTGCCCTCATCACAAACGAATTCACGAAACCACGACTGCAGGACTCACTTAGACCAGCTACGTTCTTAATAAAGGGAACAGCAAAAGGACAATTTTGTTTATAAATCCTTAACACTGTCTCAGTGAAGAAACTTTTCATATATATCTAAAATTCGCTATCACTCCATCGTTTTTTTAACCTGTTAAAACTAATTGATTTTTAAATTTGTTACATGTTATTTTAAACAAAACAATCATTGTTGATTCAGTTATTATAGGATTGAAAGCAAACGTATGAGAAAGAGTCTTTAATATATATAATCTAGACATATATTTACATCTATAGAGCAACAATTATAAACGAATTTCGCTGGATTACAGCAGCTGAGGGTTTGAACGGGCTAAAACCATTGCTTAATTCTTCACAAAAGGCGACGGATCAGTTATAAGTTAATAGTGCTCTGCCCAATGCAGAATTGTTCTTGACTTCTCAGAACATATTGTTAAAACTCCCTTGAAATAGAAGCATCATTATCCTTCTATCTACAACTCTGCCAAGAGTAATCTTGTGCGAAGGTAGACATATTTGAAGACCCATATTAGATACACTTGAGTGTTGGCCAAAGTTAGACCACTACTGCAGAGCTAAGGGGAGGCAATCCGTGACACAATGTTACAGTTTATACATACATAAAAATTCATATAAAACTTAATAATGTGTTGGTGTTATAAATATATCCATCATGAAATCATCACCATTCCCTGTTCCTTATGATGGGTGGGGCTACCCCTGCTGTTGGTTCCTTGTGAAGAAACATGCACCAAGCAGCCACCAGCATAAATGCTATCCATGCATTATAGTCCTGGTCCAATAATATGCAACACTATAGTCAGAACGTCGTAACTATATGTACGCGCGGTTGGGACATCCAACGGCCGACAATGAGATTAGACGTCTGGCGATATAAAACGAATGTGGACCATAATTTCATCCTTCCTTGACTTTAGTTAAAATTACTAACCTCGATACATTCCTCTCTTCATAAGAATATCGGACTGACCCATGTCCGTACTGCAATAACATATGTGCGGCAATATCATGCCTACCACTGGAAGGATTATAGGACACGTCTTATCCGTTTGACGGTCATCTAAGAAAAGGGTGTGGTAACCTAGTCACGGTGCGTGACATACCAACGCATACACGTCATAATCAATCGTGTGTATCGCGTACACTAACTAACAATTATTTACATTATATTAAACGTATCACCTATTAATCTTATGCTGTTAACCTCTAGCAGACCATGCCAATAAAATACCTTAACAATCCCTGTCCACTGGGGGAAAAAAAAATCTATTAGATAGATTTTTTTTAACAAAAACCCATCTGAAAAAATACCAATATGTTAACAATATCAAAAAAAAAAAATTTAACGAGATTGCGGCATATGGCCTACGACGTTCTGTCTAGAACCAATGTCGTGGTCATGTCGACTAACCAATAGTCATGTAATATATTCATTATTTATATCATAAATAAATATAAATGGTAATAAGAACTAAAAGAGAATGGTAATGTCGATCTCTAATTAAATAATTAATTAACTTAAAATATGTCGTGATAAAATGTCATGTCAGACTAATTTAAAGTGTTAAAATTAAACTAAATAACTATACTAGGTATGGAATAAGAATAAGTTGTTGAAAATCTAATGTAAGAAAAATGAGAGGATCTGTTAAAGAAAGACATAATAACGAATAAAGAATAAATTAGAGAAAGAAAAAAAAATGATGTATAAATTTAACTAAGTTATGTGTGTTGAACATCAAGTAAGTGTAGTATTAAGTTATTAATACCTTTCTAACTAATTTAAACAATAGTATGCAATATAATCATGTAATTCTAAGAATATAATCAAAGAATTATGTGAGTTTTCTTTTCTTTCTTTCATTTTTTTAAGTTTCATTCATTTTTTTAAAATTCAACTCACTTGTCATTTTAATGTGGATTAGTTTTAAAGAATAAATTAAAGTAATTAACATTGGATATGAAGATCCATTCGTAGTCTTGATCCTTGAATTTCCATTAGACAAAATGTTCAAGTATTCTGAATCACGTTATATAACGAATTAGTTCGACTGGAATGTCATTTATTTTCTCCGAAGTGTTTTGAAACAATGTTGTGACAAATGTAAACCAGGAAAGTCCCGGTGTAAAGACGAATATAGTGTCAATTGATTGCAGTCACTTTGCGTATAATTTGCCTATAGAAAGCAGCTGAGTAAATGGTTCATTCATGTGTCAAAAAGCAACGATGGTGCTATGTTCTTTGATTAAGTTTCTCTGTACATGGTATTGTCTTTGCGACAAACAACGTAAATTAGGAATCGACATCATTAGGATTTCGAGATAATGTATCTGCCAAGATGTTGTCGGATCCTGTGATGTACTCGATTGAAAACTCGAAGGGTTGGAGGAGTATAGCAAATCTGGTCAATTTTGGACTCTTGTGATTTGCTCGTTGTAGTGATGCTACGGCCCTTTGATCGGTTTGTACTACAAAAGGGGCTCCCAGTAGGAATTTTTCTAGTTTGGTTATCGCCCACACGACGGCTAAGAGTTCGCGATCAACCGTAGAGTACTTCACTTCTGGTGGTTTCAGTTTTCGTGACACGTACAAGTTTGGATGGAGGATGTCGTCATGGTATTGGAGCAAACATGCGCCAATTCCGTAGTTACTCGCATCTGTACGAAGAATGAACTTTTTAGAAGCATCAATTAATCTCAAAATAGGTGGATTTGAAAATATAGAAATTATTTGCCGAAAAATTCTGTCACATTCGTCAGTCCATGTCACTTTCACTGGCATGTTCTTCTTTAGTAATGAGGACAATACAGCAGTGATGGATGACAAGTTAGGTACGAATCTACTGTAATATTGGACTAGACCTAACAAGCTTCTCACTTGTTTCTTCGTTTGAGGAACGGAAATGTTTAAAATTTTTGAAACTGTACTGGGTAATGTTCGGATATATCCAGCTCCAATAATGTGACCCAAAAAAGTGATCTCATGAAATGCTACCTGTAATTTTGTAGGTTTAGCAGTTAACTTGTACCTTCTCAAGGTATCAAAAACGTATCCAAGACCCAAAAAATGTTCCTCAAAAGATGAACTAAACAAGCATATGTCATCTATATATGTAATAATGTCTGGTCTACCTGAAAAAATGTGTCGCATCATGCGAACAAAGGTAGCTGGAGCGTTAACCAGCCCAAAAGGCATCACGTTCCACTGGTATAGACCTAGCGGAGTTGAAAACGCTGTGTAGTATTTTGCTTTTTCGGTTAGTGGTATCTGCCAATAACCTTTAGTTAAGTCTATCTTAGTAAATATAGTTGCTGTCGATAGACGTGGCAGTAAGTCATCGAGAAGTGGATGTGGTTCGCTATCAACTATCGTTTGTGCATTTAATTTTCTATAGTCGACGCATAGTCTAATGTTATTGTCCTTCTTTCGGACAATAACTAATGGAGAAGAAAATGGGGAATTACTAGTTTCGATAATTCCTAAAGATAACATCTGTTCAAGTTCCTTAGTAGTAGTTTTAGTAAGAAAGTGTATAGGAACAGAATAAGGATGTACCCGAATTGGAGTATCCTCGTTAAGAGTGATGTCATGATTAATGACTGATGTGCGACCTGGAACATCGGTCAACACATCTGGATAAGATTGTAGCAGATCAGCAATCTTTTGATGCTGTTGCGGTGTAACCGACGAAGAGATGGTTACGTCCCGCCAAGATTCGCTAGATTGTACTACAGGTACAGGTAAAGCTAACTGTACCTCAGGAAAAGAAGATTCTTCTTCCTGGATAACGGATAAATTAGAATAGTGACATGTAGGTCTGAAAGTGTCATCTAATTCATGAAAAATAGCTTGTAGATGTTCAGGTCGAGTATGAAATTGCTTGAGCATATTTATGTGAAATATTTTGTGATGTCCCTTAATGTCCAGGACATAATCAACATCAGAAATCTTATTGATAACCTGGTAAGGACCATTCCACGAGATTAGTAGTCTATTATTGTTATGTGGCAATAACACATAAGCTTGATCTCCTGGAAATAATTGACGTAATCGTCTATTACTGTTTTGGAAAGTTCTAGCTTTCTCTTTCGCAGCCTCAGATGAAGCTGTTGCCATTTGACAGGCATCAATAATGTTATTCCGGAGATTAATTACATATTCATAGGATGACTGAGTGTCCTGAGTCATCTCAGAATCGATTAATAAATCTTTTATCAGTCCCATAGGACCTCTTGGAGGAGCGCCAAAGACTAAATGAAACGGAGAGAAGCCAGTTTGTTCATTTGGCACCTCTCGATAAGCGAATAACACCGCTGGTAGCACTCTGTCCCAGTCCTGTGGATGGTTAACTGTAACTTTATGTAGCATTTGTTTGAGTGTACGGTTAAGTCTTTCTACAGCACCATTACTCATTGGGTGATAAATGCTGCTGAGGTTTCTATCTATTTGCCAAGTCTTCATTACCTCCGTCATAGTCTCAGATATAAATTGAGAACCATGATCTGACAAAAGTTTTCTAGGAAAACCTACTCTAGAAAAGATCAAGTGTAGTGCATCAGCTACATCTGTGGTGGTGGTTGTTTTTAATGGGATGGCTTCTGGCCATCGTGTGCATAAATCGATGCAAGTGAGAATAAACCTATGTCCTCTGGCTGATGGTAAAAGTGGGCCAATGATATCAATGGCCATTTTGTCGAAAGGTCTCACCGATATATCACAAGCCTGAATAGGCGCCGTGTGAAAGGCTCCCCGTGCTTTCACTTCTTGGCATATCGTACAGGAGCGTACGTACTGTGAAATATCTCGTGATACTCCCGGCCAAAAAAAAGAAGATAATACTCGTGAACGTGTACGAGTATAACCCATGTGACCTGCACACTTAGAATCATGTGCATGTTGAAGTATGTACCGCCTAAAAGCAAAAGGTACCATGACTTGTTGTCTTATCTGAGTTTTATCCATAAAACATCTTAATAAAATGTCATTTTTAATACTAAACCACTGACTATAATTTATGTTCCTAGAAAGATTGTCATCTTTGTTGACCAGCGTAAAAAATTTTGTTAGTGACCTGTCTTCCCTCTGTTTTGCAGCAAATGATACTCGGTCAATAGCAGAATGAATCTCGATATTTTCATGATCATTTGTTTCCTTGTTTTCCGTGTCTATAGTCTCTAATTGTTTTGTATGTGCTCTGGTTATTGCTGCATTTCCGATGTATAGATTATTTTTTTCCCATTGAATAATCTCATCTGGTGTGCAATCTTTACTCCCGTGTATGCATCCCACCATAAGGTCGGCAATTGGGTTTCTTAACATGCATGCTTTAACATTGCCTGTGAAGAAAGGTGTGTCAATGTAAATAATAGCTGTTGGATAATATTCTATGGTTCCCCCAAAAGTCATGCACCTGACATGTTCTCCAGTTGCACAATTTGGATGAACAAGTGTCTGACGGATTCCGATCGTGGTCGATCCCGAATCTCTTAAGACTGAGACGATGGATCCATTAACTTTTCCTCTGTTGAAGATCAGTGATCCTGTTCCGTCATTGACTGCTAGACTGACTTCTGGTAGAATATGACCGCAGTTCAGAACTGTCTCTTTTGCTTTCTGAAATATAAGATTACATGTTGGGCAACTATTTGCCACGTTATAATTCATTGCAAAACAAGTAGACGATGACTGTATTTTGTTATCAGTAGTTGAACTCTGAACCCTAGGGGTTGTAGCAGTAGTAACAGCTGCCCCTGTATTATGGTTATAAGTTGTCGATCTACGAGAATGAGAACGATGACGAGAATAATTAGATGAATTATCCCGTTGTCCTCTATTGTAACTGTTATCTCGATGTCTCGAGTTATAATTATCGCTATTGTTCCACTTGTAATCATTATTATAGTTATATGATCGATTATAACTTGAGTTACGTGGATTACTGTTATTTCTTGACTGAGGTGAATAGTTTCTGGTTTGTTGTCGTCCTCTATTAAAGTTATTGTTAAAGTTATTCTGTCCCTTATGAAAATTAATGTCATAGTTTCCTTTGAACCTACCCCTGTCTACACTGTGTGTTCTAGGTTTGTTATGATTATGATATGCCATATTGGAGGCTACAGGAAGTGGTTCTCTTATCAATGTGCCAGAAATATTAGCATTCGGATGAGCTGTGCAGTAATTTAAAGAAATTTTTTCTAACTCATCAATAGATTCTGGTTTTCTTTCTTGCAGATAAGCAAAGAATGGTGGGCTGACAGACGATAATACTTTATCCCTCAATAACAAATCGACTAACTTGTCGTAGGATTTGTTGACACCTGCCAGTTCAACCCATCTGTTAAAAGTATTGCGTATGTTAGCAATAAAACCTGTGAAATCTCTATTGTTATCTGGCAACAAACTTTTAAAACGCAATCTACATGCCTCTTCGTTCAAGTGGAAACGACGTAGTAACAACGTCTTAATGGCCTCATAGTCTGTTGATAGTGTTGGATCTATATTTTGTGCTGCACTTGCAGGTTCGCCATCTAGAAATTCCTTAAGTTTCAGTGCCCATGCCGCTTTGTCAAGGTTATTCACCTTACATATGTCCTCAAAGCGCGCGAGCCACGATGAAAGGTCATCTACGTGTAACTTGAATGGAGGCAGCTTAAAGTAATAATTACCTTTAAGTCGTGTGGATGAAGATCCAGATTGAGCAGTATCATTTTGGGTTGCTGCAGCGCCCTGTGAATTAAGTTTTGCTGTTTCTAATTTAAGTCGTTGCAATTCCATTTCTTGCTGCAGTATGATTTCTTGTCGTTTCAATTTATTCTCTTCTTCAATCCGTAGGATTTCATCTCTTGCTATCTTTCTTTCTTCTTCTTGTCTTAATTCTGCCTTCTTTTCCGCCTGTTTTCTTTCAAGTTCTTCCATCTCTGCTTTAGCAATGGCTTTCTTTTCCGCCTGTTTTCTTTCAAGTTCTTCCATCTCTGCTTTAGCAATGGCTTTCTTTTCCGCCTGTTTTCTTTCAAGTTCTTCCATCTCTGCTTTAGCAATGGCTTTCTTTTCCTCCTCTTCTGCCTTATATTTTGCAAATTCAGCCAATGCATAAGCCTCGAGAAGTTCTCCTTTTTTCCCAAAATCTTTACCATTTTTAATAAAATAGTCTAAGTTAAGCATCTTGACGTTAATATTGTACGTAATGGTTATGTAATAATCACCAATAAATTTTAAGTAATTATTATACTTATTCAATTTATGAATAGTCGATATAAACAATCATAATATTATTGAACTTAATCTGGGAATGTTCAATTTAATTAATTGTAATATTATCTAACTATTATTTGTAGATTCCATACATAGACATACTATGTTGGGAAAATATTACATATATACTCGTTAATATATCATAAATAGTTATGATATTTTTATCTATTTCGGGTGCTGAATTACTATCATGCACCTAATAATAAATAGTATTATTCCTCAAGTATTATATCATTCAGTCAGTGATATGTGCTAAGTAAATCATTTAGTAATGGAAAAAATGTACCAAATAATATACACTATGTCCTTTATATGCAGGACAGACTAAAAAGTCAAATTATTTTATAAATATATATTATTATTATATTATGCCTTAATCATGAGCTATAAAGTGCATCGCCCATTTCTTGGACTACCACTGCAAATTGGTGCAAAGTCCCTAATTCTCCTTAAAAGTCATTAAATTTTAATTATATTCATATACACTCTTATTAAGCAAGAAATTATATTATTAGTGTTAAATCATGAACAGATGAAATGAGGACATACGATACGATGGGTAAACCAAGGATAAACAAACCATATTATCACGAAACAAGACGTTTCTACAATAAAAATTGATATTATGAAACCAAATCTGCAAACCGGAAATATAGAGTAGGGTGAAGGTTAACTGAATATAGAGTTAAATCTGCGTACACAAAAATTAATGACGCAAACATGGACTCATTGACGGTTATACAAAAAAAAAATGAACTGAATAATAGCAAGATCAGAAAGAACAAGATAGATTACTAACATTGTTACCAAACTAAATAGAATTTAAACTGAATACGATAAAATACACCGATTATTTCCCCAAACTAGACATCTAACATATACTGTGAATTAAATGCAGTCCCGAACGAAACAAGCCCCGGAAATGTCATCGACGCGTTCTCCGCGAAATGCGATTTAATTCACTACCCTAAAGACCGTTCAGAATGAATATCGGCAATCCGTAGAGCCATAATTTATTCATTCTGAATCTCCACTCCAACCTCCCACAAATTAGGCACAGCACAAACAATGAAAACAAATATAACGTGCATATAAAATATATAGAACGGACATGCCTGCAAAATGTGAATTAGACTCAGTGATGTTTCTTATGAATGACAACAGTCACGAACTGAGACTTATCTTTTAACCCGTCGTCCGATGCGATCTTCACCAACGGCCTAGACTAGAGGATAGGACTGTTTGCTCCTTGTTGGTAAATAATGTCTTTTCAATCCTATGATCTACTGAGAAGTTGTATTCTTGAATGAAACATTAGGTGAGCTGGCATCGTCCTTCGATCGTTGGCTTGTACACGGAATATTGTGACGTCACTGATTTTTGCATAGTTACACAAGCCACGTCATGTTCGGAATCATGTGACTTGAACGTTTTCTTGTAATCGTAAACAGTCCGTGAAAGTATGTAAACAAGAACAATTTCTTTCTTCCTTCGTTCCCCAGCAATGGCAACCACTCTGTTGCGGGGCTTTATACGATTCACTTCTTTTATTGTTGTTGCGGCCCCGTCTTCTATTTCAGTGGTCGTTGTGGAAAGCCACCGTTCTCATTGATTCAATAAGCTTCTTAGTTCTGGTCATTTGATTCATTAATTCTTGATCGTGCTATTGTTGGAATAGTTACGCGAATGTGAGTTAATACTTTCTGTCTGTCACAAGGTTTGAACTCAGTATCATAATTGTTGAATTTGTAACTTCAATGAACGTGATAAGTCTCTTCTCGAGTCCACACAATTTTTAATATACATTTCAAACAGTAGACAGTCCATGGAGGTTGATTATGAAAACATTATATATTAGAATTGAATCATACATCATAAATGCTATCCATGCATTATAGTCCTGGTCCAATAATATGCAACACTATAGTCAGAACGTCGTAACTATATGTACGCGCGGTTGGGACATCCAACGGCCGACAATGAGATTAGACGTCTGGCGATATAAAACGAATGTGGACCATAATTTCATCCTTCCTTGACTTTAGTTAAAATTACTAACCTCGATACATTCCTCTCTTCATAAGAATATCGGACTGACCCATGTCCGTACTGCAATAACATATGTGCGGCAATATCATGCCTACCACTGGAAGGATTATAGGACACGTCTTATCCGTTTGACGGTCATCTAAGAAAAGGGTGTGGTAACCTAGTCACGGTGCGTGACATACCAACGCATACACGTCATAATCAATCGTGTGTATCGCGTACACTAACTAACAATTATTTACATTATATTAAACGTAGTCACCTATTAATCTTATGCTGTTAACCTGATGCATAGAAAACTGCCATCATATGACGGGCACTTGTTTGAGATATCGTAGACCTTCAGGTGGTTTGATGTCTAACCAGGTACACTTGAAGTAGGTTCCCAGAACTTGGGACGCCGAATAATGAATATGGAGTTACTTCTTTCTAATGCTAGAATTCATTTTCAGTCATATGGCCTGCCCTTTACTGGGATCTTAATATTACTTGTCATCCTCGTTATTTATGATTCTTCTATGACGAATATGGAAGTCAGTGCATAAATCTTAAAATGCTCTAAATTATACACGACATACGCATATGTCTCTCCGCAATGTACCGTTGGGGAAAGATCCAATCAGAAGTAATTTAGTTTAGCATTCCAATACCAAACCAACCACAAGGTGATGTCTGAATTTGGTAACGGTTTCACCACCCTCATGTGAACATTACTACATGACAACATAAGGTATTACCCTGTTATTTTCAAACTTATCTGAACATACTCCCTGAACGTATAAGATCTTCCTATTACGTGTTACATTTACCAAAATCACAACAGCGCTTGTCTTACCAAATTATAACGTCCGGTTAATCTCTACCAACGTGTTACTTCCTCGTAGTTTTGTATTATAACAGTCACTGGAGATGTTATATTTTCCTTCCTGCTCCAATCTCAAGATTGTTATCTTATGACATCCCAGCTTGTCCAACCGTTCCAACTGACTGTGTCTAGACTTCAGCGCGATGATTTGCTGTGAATTTAGGCAAGTCATGTTTGCATGACTAATACGTTATCTAAAATGTCAGGTAAACTGGGTTGGGTGACAAGATGTGACATATTGTGAAGCTACATTGTTCGCTGCCAAGTTGTTTGCGTACTGAGGAGATTATTCAAGTACATAAATGGTATGACAAGATCGCTATATGAAGCGAAAAAGTACGAAATGGTGCGGGTGAGAAGGAAGAGAAAGAAGGACACAAGAGAGGGTTGAATTATGTCACAGCAAAATATAACGACTGGATATATGACACACATGAATAATTGGATGCAGACTTCCTGCAAGTAACCAGCTGTAATGGTGGATCCATGCTTTATATGGAGCGGACGAAAGTGTAATGATGACTGCTGCAGCAAACGAAAACCAAAGAGGAAATATCTTCTATGAACAGTAACAGATAAAGATATCTCTCTGGCACATGTCTGGTTCTTGTCGTCAGATCCTCATTAACGATCTTGTCATATCTCTTATGTGTTCAATCACTTCCAGATGAGCAATAGCTCTGAAACTTGGCAAAGTTGTGTATTCCCGATGACAATCAAATAATCAGTCAATTATTTAATATTGTAATTACGACATTATGAGCAATAAAAACATTTCGTAAAGAAATGTAAATAAATCAGGGGCCATAATCACGTTAATAAAAAATTCAAGAGTAGGTGGTGTGCTTTATTTTTTTCTATGCGTAAAACAGTGCAGTACTCAAACAAGTGTCTAGCTAAATCAAGGGAAAAAATCCAAATTATAAAATTATGAATCAAGGGAAAGTCGAGTTCGATCTCTAGATGGCCATCAAATTGAAGAAATTGATTACACAAAACTAACAGGCACAAAGCCATGTAATATTGACGTTCTAAAAGAAATGGATCGCTTAAGAAATTTTAGACCAGATTTACAATAAGTAAAAATATTGTTTTAGTATGTCATCATTTTTCTAACACTAAAAAGAAGAAAATAAAAAATAAAAATAAAATGTTTTAAACACACGCTTTTAATGCACTAAAAACCCAACAATAATTTTTCAAGGAGTTTATAGCTTGTAGTCAAATAATGTAACATCAAATTGACAAAAAGCGTGGGGCACTGATTCTGCATGAAATTAACTTCTGCTTTATACTTTATTAGACACTTATGGATAAAATATTTGATAAGTGCTTAATTATTTTTTTTTGTTTTTAGTGCATTAAAAGCGTGTGTTTAAAAATGTTTAATATGTTTTATTTACCTCTTTTTAAAAAACAATTTCAGTTCCCTCTTATTAAACTGCGCCCGGTCACTACATCAGCTGCTCCTCTATACAATAATACTCAGTTTCTTAATTACTACAAATTAATATAAGTTATAAAAATAATATTATAAATATATAAAAATTAATATAAATTGTTATGAAAATACTAACGAATTTTGTACTTTCTAAGATATGTAACGTAGACTATTCTGCGACATACTTATTGAGGTATTACAAATATATATACAGTTATGTTTTTGTCTCGGGTTTACTTCTTTCAGCTGAGCAGCCCAATGTTTGGATTACCACTAAAGATGTATGGAAGTAACATAAGCCACGTCATCTTTTCCGCGTACGAGAAAAAACTTTGGCTTGACGCTGAAAGATTTGGAATCAAGAGCAAAAAAACAGCTGCTAAAGATATCCAAGACATCATAGAAGTGGAGAAACGTTTGGCTAAGGTACAGTATAACTTGCTATGTTCTGTGCTGTTCCCTTGGTCACTGTGACGACAAAGAAAGGACAGGACAACGGCTCCCTCAGTCCCGGTTGTAAAAGGTGATTAGCGTGAGGTTGTGAATCTCTTGACCTTGCTACACAGTTGACAACTTCAAGAACACGGGGCTATGGCTACAAGCTTCCGGATGTAGTAGTGAAACTAGGCTCCATAAGGAGTGATATGGAAAATAGACGAATGACCAGCTGATTTAAAAGTGATGTTTGGAATACAAACAACTACATCAGACTATCATACTTACTGAATCAATCTGCTTATATTATTATTGACGCACCATTAGGAAATCGGCAATTTTTCATTCACTTTTAACTTTTGAGCTTATTTTAACACTATACAATATTTTGGTTATTTACATGCACGCAATTAACTGGTAACAGTAAAACAGGTATTAAAGAACACACAGACTAAGGGAACGGCACAGTAGCATCACTATCTTCCTTTGCGCTTCCACTGAGTATTGGGTCACCACTCCGAGTGATACCCGTTAAGCGGAAGAGCTACATTGAAATGCTATTTTCGTTATTAATCACAGGATTTCAATGAACATGCACAGACTTAAGCTACATCAATCATGGATGCGCATAATGAAGTTTGTTGGTATTACATCATCAGTAGTCATGGAAATGGTGGCCATATTGGATTATATTGTTCTATTTCAGGTGGTTCATTAGACACGTGCCCGTAGAACGAAAGAAAAGAAGACGACACAGGTGGTTGGTTACTGTTATGATTAAAATTCATAACATATCTGTCGATATAAAAATGGTTCGACAAGTATTCATATTTGTTTACCATCGGTAGCCCTATGTAACAGGAAGTTACGTCATTGCCTTTGGGCTCAGTTTGCAGACGCAAAAGTTGGTATCAGCAGAAGTCAGCGATCGGCTGCTATGTTCTTCTGTGTGTGTTTTTAAGGCAGGTGGATATATGTTTCTGAGCTCCTGAGAATTATATGATTTCACGACATATTCCTATGATGTTCGACCACTAGATCATCCATACACCTCCGTGAGATGATTCTAGGTTTTATATGAAAGGAATTATGATTTCTGTGAAGAACGTGAGTAATTAAAATTGTGTAAACCTGTCGAGGGCAGCGTTCTAGCTACAGACGATACTGAGCTATACTGATGACTGTATATTTAATGCCAATGGATATAATGGCTTTCAGATGATATGTATGGAGCAACGTTCGAGAGAATAAAACTGTGTATTGACTTGTCCAACCTGGCCTTTGTGGTGACATTAATAGTTGGTGGTGAAGGGTAGTGTTCGTGGTCTACTTACATACCCCAATGTGGACTTGGCCTGAGTAACCACGACGTATTACTCATCATCTAATAATAGTATAAACGACCCGCAACACCTAAAATGAATCTAATATTGATTGCTGATGTCAAGAGAAATGTTTTAAGTCGTTGGACTTAGTTTTGTGAAAAAATCGCACATTTTCAAAATGGCGGTGTATGTCGTCTGCTGACCTTTGTAGGGTTGTATGAACATAAATTGCTGTTCAAATTTTCAAGTGTACTGCAGAGGTTCAAGCTATTCAAGAAAAAAGTCTTTCCTGAAGAAATCTACGTTGATAAAATCAAGTTTTATGCCCGATGATGGCCTACGATCAAGAAGACGACGGACTACATGGAAGTCCTGTTCGAGTGCGCTGATGGTGAAATCTAAACCTAACCTGGTCCAAACGGAGTGTTTTCGTCGGGCCTTGGGAAGGAGGCGTAAAATCAGAAGGATCTTTATTACTTGCATTCAGATAAGTACATTTAAGGTTACATACAGCGTGTAATGCTGATAATCTTGTTTGACAGAGTTTTTTTTTCTATGTTCTATGAATTTTCGTGTATAAATGTTTTTGTAATTAGTTGGTGGTTGGAAGGGAACTGTGAATTTGCAATACCTCCAATGGATGGACGTAAATTTTATGGTCGTTCTGTAGTTTCTTTTATCTGTTTTCTTCAAATTAATGGGCCAGCGTACATAGCTGAGTGTTACTGCCTTGATTGAATTAACCAGATCCAATATCTGTCTAGTTGTAAAGGTCCTGTTTTTTGGCAAGTTTGTTATTGTTGTAAAGTTGATTGTAATTATTATTCAGTTTTTCTTCATTATTGTTTGTGATATTGTTCATCTTACCTTCTATCCCTCATTTATTAGATATCCATGTTGTGAAATCGTACTTGTCTTGTCATAAGTGTGATAGAGCTGAATTTTGTTCATTTGTTCTATAATTCATACATTTCTGCCTTGGTTGATCATTTTTATTATCTTAATTTGGCTCTTGTCACTGTATTCTGTCAACCTGTTCGTATCTATTGTTTTGCTCCTATTATAAAATCTATTATTACATACAGTTGGTTGAATTTGAGTGGTGAAATAATTATTGCTAATATTGCTTACATATTCATTATATAATATTTGCATTTTTGTTCAGCTATTGGAAAGCACAATAGTTGTAAATTATGGCTACCTTGGAGTATTTTATGAAGATTGGAAAATAATTTCGTATGGAAGGTGAGACATTAAGGTGCAGCCAATTAATTCAGAGAGCAAAGAAAATTCGATAGAGAGGAGAAAAAGAGAGAAGAGGAATTAACTGATAAAAGAAGACAAGTTGAATTAGCTGAAAAAAGGAGAGAAGAGGAATTAGCTGAGAAAAGGAGGCAAGAAGAAATGGCTCTTGAAGAAAAAATATTGGCACAAGCTCAAGCTGAATTAAAAGCACAACAACAGCTTGAGGAGAAGAAATTAGCTGCTGCTAAAAGAATGGCAGAACTAGAGTTGGAGAAATTGAAACTTCAACAACCACAGGTTAATCCATTGAATGGTGGGGCTGGGAAAGAAGACCATGCTTCCACTTTTAAGCTCAATTTGAGAAAATTTAACTCAAATATACGCGATAATTCATTCTTCTTAAATAGGTATGAAACTTATTGCCAAGAGTTCAAAATTGATAGAGCTACATGGCCTAGTAGGCTGATGACTTTATTTTGGTGGGTGAGGCTCTTACTGCAGTCTGCACACTGGATGATAAGACCAGAAATGATTATGAGGGTTTGTAAAAGCCTTGTTGCTAAAGAAGTATCAATTGGATGAAAATGGCTATAGGCTGAAGTTTAAATCATTATTACCAGATTCAGATAAAGATTTTACTGAATTTGTCTCATCCATTAAACTTTACTTTTCTAGAATGGGTTGATTTATCAAAAATTGAAAAAAACTTTTGAGGGGTTGGCTGATTTGATTCTTAGAGACAAGGTGTTGTGTTAAATCAGTGGCGACGTTTTATCATTCCTACAGGAGAGAAAACTTGAAACATTATCTGCTAAGGAAAATGTAAGGCGTCAATATCAAATTGCACATCCGGGTAAGAACCTTAGCAAAAATAACCTTAAGGATTCCTTGCCAGTGGCATCTGCTAGAACTGTGATGTATAATTCACCTAGACAGAGATCCAATAGTGTGGACAGAAGCTATCGAGTAAATAGAGATCATAACAATGGCAATAACAGAGGGAGATATAATTTTTACAAAAAATCCCATCAGCCTCAAAGAAATTATAACTCTTATGATGATGGATATTTTCCTCCACAATAATCCTCCAGGCCTAATGAATATCAAAACAGAGGAGAATATGATTCAAGATCAGGCAGAGGGCAAAGGTCATTTTATAGAAATAATGATAACTCTTTGAATAAAAGAGGTTCTCAACAGAACAATAACTTTAGATAGTCAAGGAACCCTGAACGTTCTAATGCTGTTGTACATGTTAGTGACAATAATGCAGTTCAGAATAATAATGATGTCCCTCAAGCAAATGCATTAGGTATAGATTTATCTAATAGTACTAACTGTTCTGAATATAATTCTTTGTTTCAGCTAGAATGAGTCCCTAGGCTCCTGTGTGGACATTCTTTACCAGTTATGTCCTTGTATGATGGAACAGGTTCACTGGTCTTTAATAAGGGTTTGTGAACAACCAACTTGTGTCACTTCTCAGGGACACAGGATGCACAACAATTGGTGTGCGCAGATCGTTGGTAGATCAAATGGATTACACATGAAGGGAGGTTAAATGCATTACATTTGGTGGCACAGTGGATTACTATCCAACTGCAGAAGTGTTTTTGGATACCCCTTACTTTACTGGTAGAACTCTCGTGTGCCTGTTGAATAATCCTATTGCAATAATAACCTTGGGAAATATTCCTAGTCTTCGTGAGTTCACTAAGGAAGATATTGTGAAATGGGAACAGCAGCTTCTGATCAGTGCAAATGCTGTCACGACCAGAGCTCAAGCTCGTGATGAGATCCATAATCTGAACCAAATCGATAATGTGGTAGATGAGGTGATGAATGATGAGAGTGAGACTAAGGAGTTGGTGACTGATGAAGAAAATTATGTTGAAGAGGAGGAAAGTGATGATAATTTACAGGTGGAACTTATTGATAAGGATTCATTCATTCAGAGATAGAATGATGATGATTCCTTAAAGAAATTTTTTAGGTTGCAAAATCAGATGATGTGGTGATTGATGATAATTCTGAACATTGGTACACTTTAAAGAATGGGATTTTAATTAGAAATTTTCAAGATTCCACATCTGTAAGAAAATAGATCCTGGTAGCAGCTTGTTTTCGACCATTCGTTTTACGACATGCTCACGACATTAATTGTGCAGGTCATTTGGGAATTGCTAGAACAAAACAGAAGGTTTTGTCTCATTTGTTTTGGCTTGGTGTGACAAAGGATGTCAAAACTTTTTGTCGCACATGCCCCTATCCAGGCATCGGATATATCATTGCATCCTTTCGCAAAGATGGCAGTTGACCTTATTGGTCTATTAGCGGTTCCGTCAGCTTGATGTCAAAGATGTGTGCTGACCTGCATCGATATGTGCACGCGCTGGCCAGAAGCGATTCCTCTTAAAACCATATCAACAGTGGATGTAGCTGATGCACTATTTATAATTTTTAGTAGATTGTATTTTCCCGAAAACATTCTATCAGATCAGAGAACTCAATTCGTCTCTAACGCAATGAAACAGGTGATGAAAGATTTCGATATTGACCGTTCTCTTATCTCAGTCTATCACGCCGCATCAAACGGTAACATTAAGAGGCTCAATCGTTCTTTGAAGCAGATGTTGGGGTAGGTTACTACTAAATACCCGTAAGATTAGGATAGAGTATTACCTGCAATATTGTTTTCATATAGGGAAATTTCCAACGAACATACCGGGTTTGCGCCATTTGAGTTAGTCTTTGGTGCTAAACCTAGAGGACCTATGTCCATTTAAAAACAATTATTGGTTGGAGCTGACATGGATGAAGATGTTCAAACCTCTTACTAATATGTTTTCAATTTGAGAAAAAAAAATATCGACGTAAGCCAAATAGCAGTGGAGAAAAGGCGAAATTAAAGGCTCTATTGTTTGTGAATCAAAACAGAAAACTACGCCGTTTATAGCCAGATGATGAGGCCTATGTGTTACAACCAAATAAAGACAATAAATTACTGGTGTCATGGAGAGGACCTTATACGATTATTGATATATTGTCAGATGTTAACTATATTTTGTCTATTAGTGGAAAGAAAAAATCTTTTCATATCAACATGTTACAGCAATTTCATGCTCGTTCTCCTCATCTTAACCTAGTCTTTGAAGCTATCGACGAGTCTGTTGATCGTCGCTCTTCCTTGGCGGTAATACTCGAAGGGTTGTCTGACTTACCTGATGGTACTGAACCACTGTTATCTTTACCAAATTTACCTCTTTTAGCTACGGAGAGTTGGAAAGATATATCTATTGTGCCAACTCTTGCATCTCATCAGAAAGAGCAGATTTCTCAATTACTGCAATCTTTTTCTGATGTGCTCACAGATGTTCCTGGGCATACAGATATCATTCAACGTGATATCCTTCTTACAGATTTCATACCTATCAAACTGAAATTATATCCTATACCTATTCATTTGCAATCACAGGTACAGGAAGAAATAAAAGAGGTGATAAAGCTAAATATAATTGCTTCATCACATTCACCATACAGTTTTCCTATGGACTTAATTAGGAAGAAAGACAAATCTATTCGGCTTTGCATAGATTTCGGGCGCTTAAATGCCGTGACTATCCAAGACGCTGAACCATTACCTTTGTTAGATTAGCTACAGGTACTTTCTTTACTAAGTTTGACTTGTCAAAAGGCTATTGGCAGGTACCATTATCAGACAAAGTTAAACCTTATACAGCTTTCCCTACACCTCTAGGATTGTTTCAATTTAATTTTATGTCGTTCGGTCTCGTAAACGCTCCGGCTACCTTTGTTCGCATGATGTACAAACTTTTCTCTGACCGTGAGGATTTAATCACTTATATTGATGATATTTGTCTGTTTCATCAATCTTGGGAAGAATATGTTCTTGGAATTCAGTCTTTGTTGAATACCATGCGTTTTCATAATTTTACTGCTCATCATCATGTAGCATGCCCTTTGTGGAACGTCGCTCTCATCACAGCCCGCCTTAAAGAATCTCGATCTCTAGCCAGCACTTCTGCCTCCTCCACTGTATTTTTCAAGGTGTCTTCAATGTCCTGTGTCCACCGTCGCCTTGGTCGGCCTCTGCCTCGCCTTCCAAGTGCCACTCCCTCCATCATTGATCTCTCTAAGCCACTTTGACGTTTAATGTGGCCAAAATATTTTAGTTTCCGGGACGTGATGTTGTTTATGAGCCAGTTTTCCTCGATGTTTAGGTCGTGTAGGATGTCTATATTTTTCTTCTTATTGGTCCATAATATTCTGAGAATTTTTCTGTAACACTTTGCTTCGAAGGATTCGATTTTGTTCTTTAATGTTTGAGTAATGGTCCATGATTCACATCCATACGTTGCTACCGGAAAGATGCACGTTCTCAGAAGTTTTACTTTCATTAATTTGCTGGTGTTATGCCAATGGTTGAAATTGTCCTCTTTTCACACAACATGCCTAAGAAAAATTCACCATATCTTTTGGCCGAATACCATCACCAACCAAGATTAGCTTACTCGGAGCAAGCAGGAGGACATGCACACCATCATAGCTGGCAGACGCTGGAGCTGGGTTGGCCATGTCCTCAGAAGAGACCCCGATGCCATCACAAGAACAGCTATGCTTTGGACCCCTGAAGGAAAACGAAAGAGAAGCCGACCAAAAACAACCTGGCGGAGGACTGTGGAGGCTGAGATGCAAAGAATGAACCAGAGTTGGGGCACTGTACGAAGGATGGCCACCGATAGAGCAAAGTGGAATCAATTTGTTGTTGCCCTACAAGACGCCACTAGGCATGATGGCCACAGACTGCAAACGGTCGGTGGTTAAGGATCTAAGAAGAAGAAGATGCCATAGGTTCTTCATTTTATTTAACCTCTGCATTGCAATGGCAAGTCTCCTGATCTCTTTTGAGCAGTCTCCATTGTTGTTAAGTATGGAGCCAAGATATTCAAAATTAGTGACATTTTCAATTTCCTCATCACTGATGGTAATTTTTGGTTCGCATCTTGTTTTGTCTGTGGACACTATCTTTTTTTTTGTGTGTTCAGAAAAAAGTTCTGATCCTCACTGTGTCTTTTGACAGACAGGATTAACTGTTCTAGTCCCTTGGCACTGTTTGAAAGAATAACTGTGTCATCTGCGTACCTGAGTTCTGGGATCGCATTTCCACCAACTGTGAACGGATCGCAATGTTCACATTCTTGGTAACTCCGAACATTTCTCATTTTATTTTCTGCACAGATGTTAAACAAGTATGGAGAAAGGATGCAACCCTGTCTTACTCCCCTTTTCACCTCAAACCATCCTGATGTTTCCCCCGCTACTCTGACAGCTGCTTGTTGTTCGCGGTATAGTGTTTCAATTACATGGATCAAATGCGCCGGAAACCCCATGTCCCTCATGATGTTCCACAATTTCTGATGTACGCAGTCGAAGGCCTTGGTGTAATCTACAAAACAGGCACGAAGATCTACATTGTATTCTCTGCATTTCTCGAGGATGTTTCTCACATTAAAAATGTGATCTCTCGTACCTCTACCTTGTCTAAAACCCGCCTGTACTTCATGTATTTCATGTTCTAACTTTCTTTCTTCAAGATAATCCGCAAGAGAATTTTGCTGGCATGACTTATTAAAGCAATAGTATGATAGTTGATACACAGTTTTAAATTGCCTTTCTTTGGGAGAGGGATATACACAGATCTTTTCCATGCTTTCGGCCAGATTGCACTGTTCCAGATCTTCGCACATAGTGCATGATAAACGAGGACACTGACCTCTCCTCCTGCTTGGATTAGTTCAGTTGGTATATCATCGCATCCTAGTGATTTCCCTTTCTGCAGGCTTCACCTACTTCATCTAATATAGGCTCTGGCTGTCTCTCTTCACTTTCAATCGTCATTTCTGGGGTCTTTGTACTATCTTCATACATTTCTTTACAGTACTCCTTCCATCTCTCCAACATATCCTTACTTTCCGTTAATATGTTACCATTTTTGTCATTGATTACATGTAATGATGATCTAAAATCATCTGTTAGCGTTCTGATTTCTTTGAACCAATCCCCATCTTTTCCCTGAAATTGCAGATCTTCTATTCTATTGCAGGTGTTCGTTATGTACTGTTGTCTTTCCTAATCTCTCTCCTGATGTTTCTTGTGCAGTTTTTGTATTTATCGCTGTTCCGTTCTACCCCTGTTTGCTTCAATTTTCTTCTTGTTTCTATGAGCCTCAATGTTTCCTCCGTGATGTATATCTGTTTCTCATGCACTTTTCTAGGGATCATGTTTTCTGCTGATGTGATGAGAATATCTCTCGCATATGTAGCTAGCTCATCCGGTGTCATATCCTTTTGTACAGTCATCAGTGCTTCGAATTTGTTTTGTACTTCTATGTTATATTCAGGTGGTATGGCGCTTACACTGAGACGGAGAGGTCGAGCACCTTTCGTCACTTTTTTCAATTTTAACTTAAAATCTGCAATTAGTAGCTCATGATCTGAATCACAATCTGCTCCTGGGAGTGTCTTTGTAGATGATATACCTGACCTCCATCTTTTTTGTATCCAGATGTAATCTATTTGATTCCTGCTGTTGCCATCTGCTGAGGTCAATGTGTAGAGCCTTCTGGGATGTTGCCTAAATAGGGTATTTGTAATAGAGAGGTTGTTTTCTAAGCAGAATTCGATTAGTTTTTCTCCTCTTTCGTTTCTATGTCCTATACCGAATGGACCTGACACCTTTTTCTCTTCCTCTGTTCTTTCGATGCCAACTTTCGCGTTAAAGTCGCCCATGATTATCATGATATTCCTTATTTCCACTTTCCCTAAAGTCTTTTGTAAACTGTTGTAAAATTCCTCTATTTCATGATCATCTGCTGCAGATGTGGGTGCATAAACTTGTAAAACTGTGATGTTCCTTTTCTTTCTCTTGAGTCTAATCATGAGAAGTCGATCACTAAATGGATTGTATCCAAGTAGTGCTATAGATGCTTTCTTTGTCAGGAGGAAACCAACCCCACTCTGACATCCCTTTTCCTTCCCTGAGTATTTGAAGGTCTCTCCTGTTTGAGAAATAAAATGACCTTGTCTGGCCCATCTATGTTCAGAAATGCCTAGTATGTCTGTTTTGGTTCTTTCCATTTCTTTACGAATCATGCAACGTTTTTCCCTGATGTAGGCTTCTTACATTCCACGTACATATTATAATTTTTTTCTTTAGTCCGATGTCAGGGCTTTCCGCAGTAAAACAGTCAGGTTTTTGGCCGTCATCACCATTTCTTGTACTTGCTCTGGTATCGTTCTCTTCCCCAGTTCGCAAGGTCGATCTGTCTGGCCTGGGGGCTACACCATCAGATATTCGAGATTCATCATTCTTGGCTGTCATAATTTCTTGGCAATATTTATTCAGTAGTTTGCCATTGCTTTATGAACGGTTCTGGCCCCTTACCAACTTTGGTCCCTGGTGCGCTCTGAAGCCCGATTACAGGCCGAGCCAGCTCCTGCCTTCAAAGTCGTTGTCGAATAAATCGATCATCCATCTCTTCCGACAGCAGCTGTGTGTACTAATGAGGGGAGACTTCCTTCTTTAGCGGGGGAACCAAATAGGATTCAGGTCATCCCCAAAAGTGATGTGGCTGCCTCTCTTACTACTAAACCTTCTGAAACAAGAATACTGTTCACTGAAATTTCGTTTCTTGGTCATAAGATAGGAGGTGATTTTCTTAAACCTGAAGATTCAACTATCTCAAAAAACTTGAATCTTGAAATTCCTAGAACTAAGAAACAGGTTCGCAGTCAGTTAGGCTTAGTGAATTTCTATAGAAAATTCTTGCCTAACTTTTCGGATATTACCTCAGTTCTGTCTCCGTTGTTAAAGAAGAACTCGCCAAATAAAATTGTCTGGTCCCATGCATGTAATGTTGCTTTAAATGTATTGAAAATATGTTTCTCAAAATCACCAATTTTGATATTACCTGACGCTCAATTTACTTTTACCCTCAGAGTAGACGCCTCTGGAACAGGAATCGATGGAATGCTTATGCAAGAGATGGAAGGCGGCATGCATCCAATACTATATATAAGTAGGAAATTGACGCCTACCGAGCACAAGTACCTCATTGTCGAGAGGGAGCTGTTGGAGATTGTGCTTTGCTTCGCCGAACTTCAACGTTACCTGATGGGAGCACGATTCACCTTGGAAACCGATCAAAAAGCGTTGTCGTATCTCAAGACAGCGAGATTCCGAAATGATAGAGCTGCCAGGGCTTCGCTTGCACTTCAGCCCTATGATTACGACATCAGAGCTATCAAAGGAAGTCAGAATGTTATGGCTGATGTCCTTTTAAGATGTATCAAGGACCCTATATCACCAATCAACCCTATAAATACAGGTGACTCACAATGTTCAAACTAACCTATGAAATCACTTCATGATATGTTGATCCGTGAAATATTACAGTGATGATGACGTGTTGTTTTGACACTACTACATTTGAACAATGAGTCCAAGAATGGAGAATACTAGAACATTCTGTAAGCTACCAATGCTGAAGACTAATCTACATATTCGCATGTTGAAAGAAAGATTTTACAGTGACTTATGTAACATTGCTGATACGATTAATCGGTACCCACGGCACATGATGTTGATGAATTCTGAAATGCTCAAGATGGAGTGATATCTCGTTGAACTCAGTGCATTACGTATATATATTGTGCTTTAATGACAGTGCTCATGTTCGATCTACAAACTTACGAACACACATTATGTGAAATGTTAAAAATGCTGCCATTTCAAGATATTTCGTACAGACATGTATTGTCATTTTCAATTGGAATACCAACGTCTACAGATGAAGGGACATAACTCTATAATAACTCGCATAATCAAGGGAAATAACAAGGAAATTTCCTATTTGACTTTTTTAGATTTGCAATTGCTGTGTATATTAACATTTGGATTCGTACAAACATACTATCACATGGAAAACAATCATGGATTGTGATAATAATTTATTTGGACATACTTCAAGGAACTTTGTGTGAAAATTTATTGATAAGTGGAATACCACAACAGAGTTTAACTACTATGTTTAATATTGAGTGTTAATTAATGTGAATTCGCCAGACTTGGCTTGCTCTTTGACACAAATCTATTTCACACTCACACTGGACTTTGCAACACTATTTGGCTAATATGCCATACTATTATCAGTTTGTAAAACACATATGCATAGTCTTATCTATTGCTCACAAAAAGGTGTTAGATACAAGATTACATTGGCTCTCTGAACATTACTATGTTATAATGATGACATGTACTTTAAAGTTACACATACGTTTAATTTTTTAACGGATAAGTTTGCATTCATTCACTATATAATTGAGTGTTTGCCTCATGTCATGTATTGTTTCAATTACATAATTGTAATAATTTTAATGCTTTGCATTATTACTATTAATTAATATGAGATTAAATGACTACTGATATTGGACATGGCAAATAGGTGTTTTGGACGGCGTGAAGTATGAGAGTGCATGGATTGCTACCATCTGTTTTTAATATGTTGAGTGTTTTTAGTGATAGTCACCTCACATTGTTGTTAAAATGATTTATGTCCTTGGCAGTCGATGACTGTAGTATTCTTTGCTAATATCCGCACCTTCAGTGTTTAATTGCCTACTCTGTGCACAAACCTGGGTGCTATCCTAGTTCATATTGCCTACTCGGTGCACAAACCTGGGTGCTATCCTAGTTCATATTAAAAGGGAAATTTGATGATACCATCTTTCACTCTAGTGATTGCACACTCACACCATTTCGTTTCCATTATTTTACGGGGGGGGGGGAGGAAGGGGGGAGTAATGTTGTGATTAAAATTCATAACATGTCTGTCGATATCAAAATGATTCGACAAGTATTCATATTTGTTTACTATCGGCAGCCCTTGGTAACTGGAAGTTATGTCATTGCCTTTGGGCTCAGTTTGCAGACGCCAAAGTTGGTCTCAGCAGAAGTCAGCGATCAACTGCTAGGTTCTTCTGTGTGTGTTTCTGAGGCAGGTGGATATATGTTTCTGAGCTCCTGAGAATAATATGATTTCACGACATATTCCTGTGATGTTCGACCAGTAGATCATCCATACACCTCCGTGAGATGATACTAGTTTCTGAATGAAAGGAATTATGATTTCTGTAAAGAACGTGAGTAATTAAAATTGTGTAAACCTTCGAGGACAGCGTTCTAGCTACAGACGATACTGAGCTATACTGATGACTGTATATTTAATGCCAATAGATATAATGGCTTTCCAGATGATATGTATGGAGCAACGTTCGTGAGAATAAGACTGTGTATTGACTTGTCCAACCTGGCCTTTTTGGTGACATTAATAGTTGGTGGTGAAGGGTTGTGTGTGTGTGTCGCGAAATTGGTTTCAAGTCATTGCAAACGGGTTCAGTTAGATTTATAAACCCATCAACGATCGATTGACCGCTTTCAAAATGGCGGCGTATCACCGAAATGTGTATCAGACAGGAAATCGCCAAGGATAAATACAAGCAAAAGGGAATCAGTATGAAAAGGATTTTACATTTCAGTACAGGGAAGGATTGTGTATAACTGCATATAAGAAGGAACGGTAGGAAGTTCTCATTTACGGAGATATATGCGTATTTCGGCTGCCCACAGTTACGCTAAAAGCGTGTAACCCACTTCTGTTCTAAATATTAAAATCAATAAATAACAGTTTGGGAATTTACATGGATAGGAAGATAGAGTTTTATCAGCTGTATAAAACAAGATAAGATGGAACAATATGGATATTATATATGCCAAGAATGAGAAAGGCAAAATTTCAGTCGACGCACAGATTGGCTGAAATCGATGTTCGGAAAAGATTTTTTTTTGCCTAGTTCTAGCTGTGACGTCAGTACCCTCCTATACGTCCGCGCTAAGCGTATATAAACGTATCGGTAAAAACTGGAGAGATACACATCGAAAGAGGTTTGAGACAGACTGGAGGCAGAGTTTCGCCACTACCCATGAATTGTGAGCGGATCGCCAGAAACATTGTTCAGTCCAGTATCTGAGGTCTGAGGGTAAGCGAAATTATGATAACTACCGTGTATAATATTTTCTTTTATATTTCAGGTTCATATAAACTTCACAAAATATGCCTGTATAATAGTCATTGATATAATGTATTGTATTTTTAATATGATCTAACCATGTGCATTGTGGATGATTGTTGCTTGTACAAAAAAGTAATCACAAATAGCCCCACAGCCTAATGAAGATATATTTATCATATTGCTTTATCGCTTACGAAGATAAAGGCAGTCCCATGGCAGAGATTGTCATAGGGAAATGAAGTGTTAGAAACTTCATCATGGAAGATCCCAGTACGAGGTAAGGTGACTAGTCCCCTTCCTCGCTGCCTTTGCCTTCCCTAGTTCGAGCGCACAACTTTGTACCCATTTACAGCTGGTAAAATGGAGGGTTCCACAGCCAGGTTTCAATTCCAAAACTATGTAATTGTACTACCGAAGAAAGCAACTTGATCGCTTGGTCACTCTTTATTTATGTATTAATTTTGTGTAGATGCTAAGAATAGCATCAGTATTTGAATTTGTACGTGATATAATTTGGAAGGATCAAGTTATAGAAAGGGATGTATAGGAGCGGAATAAACCAGATGATGTTTATTACTGATATGGTAATATTAATTCTGTATCATTGAAATGATGTTACTTGCTATGACTGTATAACTTTGACACCTGATGACTGACTTGTCTGACTTATGTGCTAGTCAGTTACACTTAATTGAAATGTTAATATTAATGCTATATCACTGAAATGATGTCCTTACTTACTATGATTGTATAACGGTGACATCTGATGACTGACTGGTCTGACATCTGTGCTAGTCAGCTACAAGTCTAGCCAGATACTAGCCAAGGCTGATATGTTGCAGGTTCCATGAAATAACTCAAACCAGACTGTCCAGTATCAGAAGCCTGTGTCGTTCATCCGAGGCAATCCCACAAAAGTGCAGGACCCCAAAGAGTGAACTTCAACTGGTCATTGGCATCCCTACTGTTGGGCCTACCAAGTCTGATATCAGCAAAGGACAGTTTCAGCAGTATCAAGTTGGAAAGATAAGTGTCCTGTTTGACACTGACCACCTATACATGTGAAACAGCCAATAGTTGAAAACAATAAGTAACCATACAGAAACTCAGTCAACTGATGACAGTTATCCTTAAATTCAAAGGACTAATAACAGTGATTTCAGTAACTTTATTATTTTAGATCTTGAAGTCTAAACAGACAATAATAGTAATTGTGTGAATACTTTTAGATATATATATATATGTATGCTCTTTTCCAACTAGTAGAAATAGAATATTAGTGTAATTATTAAACTATTTTAACTGTACCTGAGGATTTATTCACTTCTTCCATTTTGTGGGTTCAGTGAATGTACATTTTACTTATCCCCTAGAATAAAGTAATCATAAGATAGTCACAGGGAGGAGACACCTTAAATCCTGGTACTACTTCTTACCAACTGGGCCAGGGTTTTCACAGTCTGACTATTGTTATGATAACAATACACCAGTGCTTATTTCTAAGACTGGGGTATTACTTGTAAGGTCAGAACTCTTTACTGGCATACTCTTACATAATAAATAATTTAAAATAACCTCCCGCTACAGTGGGGGCTCGTCTGCGGGATATATCTTTGATATTCCTGAGCCAACTTTCTATTTCTGCTGTGTAGGAAATTTTTTTTTTAAATTTTTTGGAAAGAGTAACATAGTAGGAAATAACTATATTTTTAGGAGTACCATTGAGTACAGATAAAGAAAGCTGTTTCATATATGGTGAAGTCAGTTTAATTAACTTTAATTTTAAGTTAATTATATTGTAGTAAATTAGTTTGAGTAAGATCGCTTGCCCTACTAGACTACAGATACATCATGGCTGACTTGGTCAAATTTAGGTCTGCTACACTGCAGGTGGGAAAAGAGCTTGGCATGGATGGTGACGCTCTGATCCGGTATGTCACGACGGAATGTGAAAAGTACACCGAGAGAGAAGCAAAGCAATTAGAAGCAGAGAGAGAAACAAAGAAATTAGAAGCAGAGAGAGAAGCCAAGAAATTAGAAGCAGAGAGAGAAGCCAAGAAATTAGAATTAGAAGCAGAGAGAGAAGCCAAGAAATTAGAATTAGAAGCAGAGAGAGAAGCCAAGAAATTAGAAGCGGAGAGAGAAGCCAAGAAATTAGAAGCTGAGAGAGAAGAAAGGAGGTTACAAGCAGAGAGAGACCATGAGCTGAAAATGAGACAGCTTGATCTTGAACTTCAGGCTGGGACTATCACCCATGGTAATAGCTCACCTCATTCTGCGAATAGCTCTTTTCAGAACACAGCAAATGGGGCCATGAACTTCCACCTAGATCCATTTGTTGAAAAGGAGGACGCAATTGAGTCGTACCTGGATAGGTATGAAAGGCTAGCCTCTACATATGGACTGGAAAAGGAGAAATGGAGTTTAAAGTTATCTCAGGGATTGAGAGGTATTGCATATGATGTGTTTCTGAAACTCCCCAAAGAAGATCAGGAAAATTATGAAATACTAAAGCAAGCCTTACTGATCCGGTATGAAAAGAACTCTGAGGCATATAGGAAGAAATTTAGAACTTCTAAACCTCTACCTGGAGAAACATATAACCAGTTCTCAGCTAGGCTAGAATCGTATTTGTTGAAATGGAGTAGTTTAGGTAAGTATCAGAAAACCTACGAGGATCTGAAAGAAATGGTTATGTTAGAGCAAGTGAAAGATTCCATGTCTCAAGAAATGAGGAAATTCCTTATGGAACAAGGAGCAGAGAGGCTGGAAGACATTTTGAAATGTGCAGAGAGATACCAAGCAGCTCAAGCTGAATTGGTAGGAACAAAAAGGAAGCAGGTAGAAGGATATAAGCCACCACCGCAGAATACCGATTTTGACCAGATGGATCAACCATACAGATACAAGCAAAGATTTGATAATAAGGACAAGAACCCTCAGACTCAGGAAAAGAAACCCTACAAACAGGGAGATAAGTGGTGCAAATTTTGTAAGATGAGCAACCACAACACTGATGAATGTGGGAGGAAAAAACCTCTTCATCATGCTGCATGTCTACAGGTGAGGACTTCTGTTAGGAAGAAACTGACTGTGAGTCAGAATAGCCTCCATCACCCACCTACACAGGAGATAGTGACTGTGAATGGCAAACAAGTCACAGGAATGTATGACACAGGTTTGTCCTATGATGCAGTCGTGTGTGCATCTCTGGTGTGCCCTGAACAAATCACCGCAGAAACAGTAGATATTCAAGGGCCACTAAAAGGAACATCACCCCTTACTTTACCCATAGCAAAGATTCATGTCAGTTGTCGCTATGTGGAAGGGGAGATAAATGCAGCAGTGATAGATGATCCCTTTTACCCCCTAATGTTGGGGCGTAAATATGTTTTCTTGGGAGACCCTGTAAAACCTATGGTTATGGCAGGAATCCAGACCAGGTCTGACTCCAGGAACATAGAGAGGGACACCAACTTAAAATTTCATTCGACTGAAATGAAACGGGCTCAAGAAGCAGACAGCACATTGAAGCCTTGTTTTGACAAATTGTCAAAGACACATAACACACCAAGGAAAGGACACTTCTATAGGGAACATGGACTCTTGTACAGGAAAGCTGGCAGAGGGACGAAAAGTCATGGTCAAATTGTTGTACCATCCACCTATAGGAATAAGGTTATAGGCTGGGGACACATATCAACTTTGAGTGAACACCTGGGTAATGGTGCCACAAAACAAAGAATAGCCACCCAGTTCTACTGGCCAGGTATTACGGAAGACATAAATCAGTATGTAAATTCCTGTCCAGAGTGCACCTATGTAGATTCAGAAAGTCGACGGAAGAGTCTTCATCAAAAATCTACAAGCAAACCAGCAATCAGGGGTACTCCCGAGATTTGCACGGGAGGGGAAAGGAAACATCCCACACAGGTTCAATTGCAGTCTGAACCCCATGCGCTGGAAAAAAGGAACAAATCACGTAGCGAAAATCAAACACCTACGGATTTGCGAGGGAAAACCACATCCAACTATCAACGAAAAGAGGGCGGTAAACTTCATGGGAAACCTACCGACCCCGTTTCACCAGCAGTAAGAGCCTGGATGAAAAGCCGAACAGGAAGGAGAGAGATAGTAAAGGATGAATATATTCTTGGAAAACAGAATGTGGGCGCAGATTTTCTTAGTCGTCATCCCATAGAGCTTGAGGAGGATAGAAGGAAGGAAAACTAACCTCGGAATGGTCGTTTTGCTATTGTCTTGTACCCAATAGTTAAGCTAGATATCATCCAGCTTAAAATATGGGGGAGCTATGTCGCGAAATTGGTTTCAAGTCATTGCAAACGGGTTCAGTTAGATTTATAAACCCATCAACGATCGATTGACCGCTTTCAAAATGGCGGCGTATCACCGAAATGTGTATCAGACAGGAAATCGCCAAGGATAAATAAAAGCAGAAGGGAATCAGTATGAAAAGGATTTTACATTTCAGTACAGGGAAGGATTGTGTATAACTGCATATAAGAAGGAACGGTAGGAAGTTCTCATTTACGGAGATATATGCGTATTTCGGCTGCCCACAGTTACGCTAAAAGCGTGTAACCCACTTCTGTTCTAAATATTAAAATCAATAAATAACAGTTTGGGAATTTACATGGATAGGAAGATAGAGTTTTATCAGCTGTATAAAACAAGATAAGATGGAACAATATGGATATTATATATGCCAAGAATGAGAAAGGCAAAATTTCAGTCGACGCACAGATTGGCTGAAATCGATGTTCGGAAAAGATTTTTTTTTTGCCTAGTTCTAGCTGTGACGTCAGTACCCTCCTATACGTCCGCGCTAAGCGTATATAAACGTATCGGTAAAAACTGGAGAGATACACATCGAAAGAGGTTTGAGACAGACTGGAGGCAGAGTTTCGCCACTACCCATGAATTGTGAGCGGATCGCCAGAAACATTGTTCAGTCCAGTATCTGAAGTCTGAGGGTAAGCGAAATTATGATAACTACCGTGTATAATATTTTTTTTATATTTCAGGTTCATATAAACTTCACAAAATATGCCTGTATAATAGTCATTGATATAATGTATTGTATTTTTAATATGATCTAACCATGTGCATTGTGGATGATTGTTGCTTGTACAAAAAAGTAATCACAAATAGCCCCACAGCCTAATGAAGATATATTTATCATATTGCTTTATCGCTTACGAAGATAAAGGCAGTCCCATGGCAGAGATTGTCATAGGGAAATGAAGTGTTAGAAACTTCATCATGGAAGATCCCAGTACGAGGTTAAGGTGACTAGTCCCCTTCCTCGCTGCCTTTGCCTTCCCTAGTTCGAGCGCACAACTTTGTACCCATTTACAGCTGGTAAAATGGAGGGTTCCACAGCCAGGTTTCAATTCCAAAACTATGTAATTGTACTACCGAAGAAAGCAACTTGATCGCTTGGTCACTCTTTATTTATGTATTAATTTTGTGTAGATGCTAAGAATAGCATCAGTATTTGAATTTGTACGTGATATGATTTGGAAGGATCAAGTTATAGAAAGGGATGTATAGGAGCGGAATAAACCAGATGATGTTTATTACTGATATGTTAATATTAATTCTATATCATTGAATTGATGTTACTTGCTATGACTGTATAACTTTGACACCTGATGACTGACTTGTCTGACTTATGTGCTAGTCAGTTACACTTAATTGAAATGTTAATATTAATGCTATATCACTGAAATGATGTCCTTACTTACTATGATTGTATAACGGTGACATCTGATGACTGACTGGTTTGACATCTGTGCTAGTCAGCTACAAGTCTAGCCAGATACTAGCCAAGGCTGATATGTTGCAGGTTCCATGAAATAACTCAAACCAGACTGTCCAGTATCAGAAGCCTGTGTCGTTCATCCGAGGCAATCCCACAAAAGTGCAGGACCCCAAAGAGTGAACTTCAACTGGTCATTGGCATCCCTACTGTTGGGCCTACCAAGTCTGATATCAGCAAAGGACAGTTTCAGCAGTATCAAGTTGGAAAGATAAGTGTCCTGTTTGACACTGACCACCTATACATGTGAAACAGCCAATAGTTGAAAACAATAAGTAACCATACAGAAACTCAGTCAACTGATGACAGTTATCCTTAAATTCAAAGGACTAATAACAGTGATTTCAGTAACTTTATTATTTTAGATCTTGAAGTCTAAACAGACAATAATAGTAATTGTGTGAATACTTTTATATATATATATATGTGTATGCTCTTTTCCAACTAGTAGAAATAGAATATTAGTGTAATTATTAAACTATTTTAACTGTACCTGAGGATTTATTCACTTCTTCCATTTTGTGGGTTCAGTGAATGTACATTTTACTTATCCCCTAGAATAAAGTAATCATAAGATAGTCACAGGGAGGAGACACCTTAAATCCTGGTACTACTTCTTACCAACTGGGCCAGGGTTTTCACAGTCTGACTATTGTTATGATAACAATACACCAGTGCTTATTTCTAAGACTGGGGTATTACTTGTAAGGTCAGAACTCTTTACTGGCATACTCTTACATAATAAATAATTTAAAATAACCTCCCGCTACAGTGTGGTCTACTTACATACCCCTATGTGGACTTGGCCTGAGTAATCAAGACGTATTACTCATCATCTAGTAATAATATAAAATACCCGCAAAAATTAGACACACGTACCCGGAGAACGACAGATAAGAAGACGACACAGGTGGTTGATTAGACACACATAGAGATCACACATAGAGATCACACATAGAGGACACACATAGAGGACTCACAGATAGGACACACAAAGAGGACACTCATAGAGGACACACATAGAGGACACACATAGAGGACACACATAGAGGACACATATATCTTATTGATAGCAATACCAGACAGTCCTTCTTCTGCAATCCACAAGGTAAAAAAGAGAAAGTAGAGCCAGGCCGATGAAAATATGGAAAATAAAACTAGAAAGAGAAATAAACATTATAAAGAAGACATAGAAAGATCTTCAGCTGTTTCAATGAGACAAGAGATCTTGGCACTAGCACACGCAAGGTCTTTGCTCCTTGGGGAGTTAAACTAATTAATTTTTTTATGACCAGGAGTTAACTGTATTCATATTTTATGACCATTTTTCAGGTATAACGTAAACAAGCCGGGCACTTTGGACGTTATGTTTGTTGTTTTATTTTGCGATATCATGTTTTTTTTTCAGATGTTAGAAGCTTCAACTAACGAGGAAGAAACAAACATGACACTTGCATCTCTACAAGAGGCTTATGGAAAGGTAATTATGCATACACTGAAACACATCAATCTAAGCTTTCATTTACCTTTTGCAAAAAAAGTCTTCAAGTATCCACATGACCATAAAAGCTTTAATGTTTTCGTATGTCCAGTTTTTAATTACCATTTTCCTTTGCGCCCACCCTGTAAGGAGCATAGAGCTACCACAGTAGCTGGTCCCCTTAAAGGAAACCTGCACCTAGCATTCACATGCTCATCATGTGGTCGTTTTTTTGACAATTTGTTTTACGTGATGGGTGTGCGAGCCACCAGAGACAATCTCATATTACTCGCTGTTTACGATTTGCTTGAGGGAGCAGTAACCCCATTTATTCTTTGTCTCTTCAGAGACCCTCGGTAACTATGTTGGGCAACTGCTAAATGACATAACCTTAACGAAGCACTAGTAAATGTACCTTCCAATAAATTAATCTTTGATGTTTCTCACCTGCAGCTATTGAACTGGACACATGTCATCACGACTATTGCCTCAGCGCCCAACATTGGGATAAAAGGCATCACTGAGCAAGAGCTAATTCTGATTTCCATTCCGTCATATATTTCCTAACTCATGGCTTTTTACATGGTTAGGTGTATGCAGGAGGATAATACTATGGTCCCTAAAGTAGGCAGGAGCAGCTGAGAAGTGGCTCTGTGTAGGACGTGACAATTCGTTATGACAGTAAAGAACCAGTGGACAGCATTTTAGCTCTGCATAGTTGGAGAGCCCACTTGGACGGCGGTAAATGCAAAAGTATGCCACACACTTCTTATTGTAGCTTGGGACCAGATGTCGATGATCCTTTAAATGGAAGCCAAACTAGAGAAACTGGAGCTCATGACTTAACTCAATACGTTTCAGAATGATATAATAACCACAGAAAAAGCCTAGATATACAGTGCCGATAATACCAAGGAGTCTTCAACTTGGTATTCGGTGCAAAAGAGCGAGAAGCTTATCAGCCATAGTTAAACAACAACAACAACAACAACAACAACAACAACAACAACAACAACACATACGCACAACGGGTGTTTTTTAAAAAAAATCATCTTTACAACACGCACAAATACGATTTTAGATTTGTGGCCTTTCGTCACAAGAGATAATGAAAATCGGCACTAAATACTGACCTGTCGTCGTCCGTGAGTTAAGTATTCATAAAGCAGGTGAATTTGTCATGTTAGCTGTTTATAAATTTGCACATTTCCGTTTCACAGAACTCAAGCAAATTTTATTATTTGGGCCGTTGTGGATTCCATCGAGAGCATCGTCCTCCAGGGGAGTCGGAGACATTATGCCTCTGAGATTCAAGTAGGTCGATGTTTTTGTTGTTGTTCTTGTCCACTATTATAATGAGCACGGCCGCCAAAATGCCAAAATAAAAATAGTTGGTTGTAGGTTTTCCTGCTAAATAATCTTCTGGTGTCAATGATCAAACTTCTTTTAGTTTTATGGTAGGATGTTTATGTTTCAGTATCTATACCAAGTGTCGACTTAAGATAGACCCCGATCTACTGGTATATGAAAATTAGATTATTTGGCAGATGTAAAGGTGGCTAAGGGAGTAAGATAGTATTTTAGATTAGAGAAATTTTGGACAATCCATTCCCGGTTAACAAGGTGGAACCAACAGAAACCAGGACCAGCACAAAAATTATAATCTTCAATTCAAATTTCAAGTCAATTTCTATCGTATAGCTCTGAAACATAGATAAAAACAACAACCAAAAAGCTACAGACTTTCATAAATGGATGCTTGAGTAGAATAGAGGAAGGAATTAAAATGATTTGACAAGGTTATCAATGTGGAACTGTGGACCAGAACCAGACAAGTGCCAGTGGAACAAGAGATGAGACGAAGACGCTGGCGATGGATAGGACACACATTGAGGAAACCTGTTGATATCATTACAAGGCAGTCCTTGTTCTGGAACCCCCAGGAAAAGAGAGGTAGAATTATTCAAAGACGCACACGGAGAAGAGAGCTGGGGACAGAGGAGAAATTGACGAGGAGAACTTGGAAAGAGCTCGAAAAGATGGCACGTGACAGGAGGATTTGACGTGTATTTGTTGGGGGTTTCTGCTCTTTGAGGAGCTGAGGGTAATGAATCTCCCGTTGACTCATTAAAGTCGCGGTAATACCAGAATTAAGGATATTTTACCCCTTCCCCAGTAAAGTCTCACCAGCTAGGTTACGAAAATTCAGTACACAAAGACAGTGGCGTGATTAGGGTGAAGAGGGAGGGGCGCCGTGTCCAGTGTGCCAAATTTTGGGCGCCGCCATTTTTATGGTTAAAAAGTGCAGAAAGCCCACTTCTCATTTATGACAATTCCCTTTTGTCCCACTTCACATCATCCAAATTATTTTTAATTTTCTAGTAATATAAATAGTTAAGTCTTTAGTTGTTTTCAGATTTTTTTCTAAAAACCAGTAACACTTTTTAAAATACGCACAGGTAACTTTTGCAATGTCTGAAATGAAATGACGTTGAACAAGTGAGAAATATGTACGTGGTTACAGTTATAAAATTATATTAGCAACAATATAAGTTTCACTCTATTAACAATAAAAATGTACTTACTTTTTTTATTATTGTGTCGCTGGTACTTTAACGAGTATGACATCAAGTACAGAATGAATAAATCGATAACAGCCTTTGCTAGCCTAAAAAACATCTGGAAGTCTTCTTAGTATAGCACAGACACCAAATTACGATTACATGACAGCTGTGCACTTTTTCTGCGTCTCTGTGGTGCGGAATGCTGGACAGTAATAGAGAAGGAAATGTTGAAATTGTCCACATTCCACGCAATCTGCCTAAGGAGAACTCTACGAATCTTTTGGCCGAATACCATCACCAACCAAGAACTGCTTACTCGAAGGAACCAAGACAGCTGGCACATCAACATAGCTGGCAAACGCTGGAGTTGGGTTGGCTAAGTCCACAGAAGAGACCCCAGAGCCATCACAAGAACAGCTATGCTATGGACAGCTGAAGGAAAGCAAAAGACAGGCCAACTAAAAGCAACGGCGGAGAACTGTGGAAGCCGAGATGCAAAGAATGAACCAGATCTAGGGCACTTTAAGAAGTATGGCCGCTAACTGAGCCAAGTGGAAGCAGTTTATTACTGCTCTACAAAATGCTACCAAGCGTGTTGATCAATGATGCTGTGAAAATCGACGGTTAAGGATCAAAGAAGGAGTATACTGTATAACGAGTAACCAAAGTGATTACCAATAAAAGAGGTCAGCCAGAATTTTATAGGACGGTGTTCAAGGGGCGCAGTTTTCTTATTTGCCCTGGGCGCCATCAACACTTGTTACACCACTGCGCAAAGGATGCACTTACTCCAATATCTTAATACTCTGATACGTGAAAATAGACGTTTATTATGTTACTAGCAACAACAAGCCAAATTGGAAGATTTTTAATTAGTGTGTACTTTCTGAACTCCGCTTAGGCCGGTTGAAAAAGGAGGAGGGCGGCCTGCATGGAGGCCGTAAGGAGGCAGCCCCTCCACCATGCGAAGGCACAACAGGCCAATCACCTGTTTGCTTTAAAACACGATTACGAGCAATACAAAAGAGAAAACTGGACTGATTCTAAAGGCGACGAACTGGAACGGACTACGGACTACGACTTATGGAACATGGAACACAAGAAGTATAAATGGGAAAGAAGAGGAGCTGGTGGAAGAGATAAGTAAAGCAAAATTAAAAATCCTGGCTATAACGGAAACAAAGAAAAAGGGACAAAGCGTAATGGATCTCGATGGCAACACGCTGCTCTACAGTGGTGTACCCACGTCTGAAAGAGCTAAAGGGGGCGTGGGTTGCATTGTGGCCAAAAACCAGAAAGATAGTATCTAGGGATGGAACATTGTCTCGGAGCGCATTATGGTTGTAAAACTAAAAGAAGGAGAAACCATAGTCAACCTCGTCATAGTGTATGGGCCAAATGAGGATGAGAGAGCAGAGGTCAATGAGGAATTCTTCGAGCTGCTTCAAAGGACAGTGGATGACTGCCTAGATGAAATTATCATGCTCGGAGATTTCAATGCCACAGTTGGAAATGACCATGCTAGATGGGGTGGAGTTATCGGAAGATATGGAGAAGATACTCTCAATGGCAATGGAAAGCGACTCAGATCAGTGTTTCCCAAACTGTTTTGGGTCACCGCCCCCTTTTCTCTCAGGACATGTCCCCAGCGCCCCCTTCCCCCTGCATTTCCCCACATTACATAAAAAAATGTAAAGAGTGAAAACTAGGAGCAACTGTTAATACATTAACAACTAATTGCTCAATTTATCCCATTCTAATATAAAGCTACAGATACGCTTATTTGTTAACTTAATTTAAAAAGAAAAACTTAATTACTTAATGCTGTAAAACAAACAGCAGTATGCGAAAGTAAATTAGTAACAAACGTACTTCATTTTTAACTTCAGTGAGATGGATGTGCCTGGTGTAGTGATATCAGCTTCTCAACATCAGGCTGAAAGTTACTTAGAAGGAGTGTCAGATCCCAACGTTCAGTAATCTGCAGTCTGTTTCTCTGCTTCGAAAGAAGTTGGACAAACGAGCTTAATCCACCCTCTTCTAAATACGATGTTGGAAAGGCAATACAAAACATCTTAACCTTTCCCAACACTGCAGGGTAGCGTTCAGAGATTTATTTCTGCAACCAAAAGTCTTGATATGATTTCTTGAACATTGGCTTAAGCTCAAAGTCATTTTATAGCGATATCAGTTCCTCTTCCACCCTTCCTATCCTCACTGCACGTGTCCAAGGATGGATTTATTATCCAGTCTGGAATCGTGATCAAAAGAAGATCCTGAAACCTCTGAGACATGTCTTTATGCAGCATATCTAGATGTGCACAATATACTTGAAGATTATCCTCTGGTATTTTGTCTTTCTCTTTTAACTCTAAGAGGCTGGGAAATTGGATTAACTCGCGACGGCCAATATTACCTTTGAATAGCGTTAATTTGGCCAGAAACGTGGAGACGACAGATTTGACTTTTATAAGATTAATATCATTTCCTTGCAGTTGTAGATTTATTTCGTTAAACTTTGTGAATAAATATGACAAATATGCAATGTCATGCCTGATATTCGTTAGTTCTGTACTGAGAGAAGCATGCGAGTCTTTGAAGAATTCTACCACAGTTTTAAAAAAAACATAAAAGCATCTCAGACAATTTCCTTTTGAGAGCCACCTAACTTCTGTGTGCTCCAGCAAATGTTCAAACTGTTCATCATTCTCAGTACAAAGCTCTCGAAATAGTCGAGAATTGAGTGCACGGGACTTAATTTTGTTAATTGCTGTGATACCAGCATTTAATGATTTGTGAAGCCGACCACTTAGATTTTTTGCGACAAGATGTTGTCTGTGAATTACACAGTGTATTGTAAATATACCAGGTACAGCTTCTTTTAAGAAAGCGATAAACCCGCGGTAACAACCTATCATTGATGGTGCCCCATCTGTTGCACAAGCAAGAATGTTAGTAAGCGGAATGTCCTTCTCTTTGAAAAATGTCTCTACTACACGAAATATTGACTCTCCTTTTGTATCAGTTACTAGTTGCTTAGCAAATAACAGCTCTTGAACCAAGCTTTCATCTTTTACGAAGCGAACATAGGCAAGAAGCAAAGATTCGCTGCTAGGCAAAGTTGACTCATCCAACTGCAATGCAAATTATGTTGTCCTAAGTATGCTGCACAATGTATTTTCAACATTCTCAGCCATTTCATCTATTTTTCTTTGAACAGAGGTATTGCTGAGCGGAATTGCTTTAATTATTTGTTCAGATTACTTATGCATAACTGTACTCACAAACTCTCTTATAGCTGGCAAAATCAAATTTTCTGCGATTGTATGAGACTTTCCAGATTTAGCAATCAGCAATGAAATTTTGTATGAAGCTTGCAAACCATCACAGCTTTGTTGTGAAGTGTTGACAAACATGTCACAGACTCTTTTACGTTTCTGAAAGTTTTCACGAAGTGACTGAAAATATGTCAAATTTTTATCTGTTTTATCTGGGTGAATTTTTTTCAAATGTTCAAGTAGTCTTGAAGGTTTCAACGCCTCATTTGAAAAGGCCCTCTCACATAATAGACACATTGGCAGTTGTTGGTTATTTAGTGCTGGCAGTTGTTGGTTATTTGGTGCTGGAATAAATGCATATTTCAGATTTTCCCCGCTGTATTGCATGCACTTCTTTTTGGTTTGTTCTGCTTTTGCCATATTTGTTCTGAATTCTGGAACAAAGAATTGATTTTACAATTTTGAAGATAGACAAATGTTCGTCGAGTAAACAACAAAAGCTGATTTAAAAGTGGCTTTACAAAAATGTTGACACAGATGTTCTTACCAGTTTACTCTTCTATTTTATAAAGTTTCTTAACCATAGCCATAAATAAATTAGAAAAATACAACAATCAGAAAAAAACACACAATTAGCAACAGCCACACCAACACTGAAGTAACCCAATAATCATTTCATAAAGCATAATAATAGTTATTTAATATGAACAAAATATAAAATAACGCACTATAATGATAGGTCTTCAGATTTAAAAATTGAGAGACAGTAGCCTAACTACATAGTGTGGAGATCCCGGTAACAAATTAAAAGGATGTAATATAATGGATTGAACGGAAATATTCAATATACGGCAAATCTGTATCAAAATTTATCTGCTTAATTAATAATTAATGTTAGTAAAACTGATGCTAGCTCTGTGCAAACAAACAAAAAATGTAAGTAAGAAAACTTACCTTATCGACAGGATGAAATTGTTTGATACCCGGTACACGCGTATTTCAAACCACTGTTCACAAGAAAAGTTGAGAAAGTTTGTTGGTTTTGCTCATAGCCAGCGCAAAGTTGAAATAGACGGGAAACGTACTACGCGCCAATCGATTTATGAAAGTCTGAATGTAGGTAGAAAAGCCGGTTCAGAGGATCAAAGACTGATTTATAATGCCAAGTACCGTTAAAAACTTTCTCCCTTGAACCTTTTCTCTTATTTATTACCAATCTGCGAATATCTAGTTACCACTAGCCCAAATACTGAGACAATAAATTCCTCAACAAAGCAAAGTTGGTACTTTCTGAATCACCGGCAGGTATCTAATTTCGCTCATGCCATCGGCACGGATCATTTCTCTTCCTTCAGGAGTGAACGAATGGACAATAGGTGTTTGGTTAACTCCCTTTCCTAGCAGTTCCCGACTACCGTTTATGGTCAGCGATGGTTACCTGAGCTCAGAACGACATGCATAGACGAAACTATGCCTTGCTTAATAATCCTCGTAATACAACCATCCACATCGTCCCCGCTTCACTGATGCTGTCTCTCAAATCCACAATTCCTTTCTCCCCCGCACGTACTGAATTTAGCCTGTCAAATCCTGAACACCCCTTACTACTAAACGCCCACTGTTTACTACTGAACGCCCCCCTCTGGCCCCTTTATTCCGTATCGCTCCCTTGGACCCTTCCAAAGCCCCCAGGGGGCGGTACCGCCCACTTTGGGAACCACTGCCTTAGATTCTGCTGTGAGCAGAATCTAATCATTACAAACACAAAGTTTCCCCATAAGCGCATACATACATACACTAGATATGAACCAACAAAGAACGAGAAGTCAGTGATCGACTATGCCATTGTTACGCGGAGCTCATGCAAATATGTCCGGAATGCTAGAGTCTGGAGGGGGCCAGAGATTGAAAGTGATCACTACCTTCTAACAATCAAAAGAACAACTGAAAGAGTTGCTCAGCCTAGGAACTGCCCAGCCAAGTAAACAAACGGGAGAAATGAGCATTAAGACCTACAAGCTGAGAGAGCCAGAAATTAAGACCAGATATCAGGAGCATATAATAAGAATCTTCAACTCAAATGTGAGGTCAGTCCTATTGTATGGCTTTGAGACATGGAGAACAACAAAGACAACAACCAAAAAGCTACAGACTTTCATAAATGAGTGCTTGCGTAGGATAGAGGGATTAAAATGGTATGACAAGGTTACCAACGTGGAACTGATGACAAGAACTAGACAAGTGCCAGTGGAACAAGAGATGAGAAGAAGACGATGACGATGGATAGGACACACACTGAGGAAACCTGTTGATAGCATAACAAGGCAGTCCTTGTTCTGGAACCCCCCCCTCCTTCCCAAGGCAAGAGAGGCAGAGGTGGACCAAGAAGCACATGGAGAAGAGAGCTGGAAATAGAGGTGAAAATGATGAGGAGAACATGGACAGAACTTGAGATGATGGCACGTGACAGGACGACGTGGCATGTGTTTGTTGAAGGCCTATGCTCCTTTGGGAGTGGAGGGTTATGATGATCAGGAGCATATTGCTACAGCGGTGGGAAACACAGAAGAACAACCTAATGACTTGGAAACCCTCTGGCTTAAATTCAAGGACATCATAAAGACAGCTGCTGCAGAAACAGGTGGTGAAGTCCGACTTGGGAACAAGAGAAAGAGGACACCTTGGTGGACAGAGGAAGTCAAAGAGAAAATAAGAGAGAAGAAAATGGCATGGAAACAATACTTGGAAGCTAAAAACATAGCAGGACAAATAGAGAAATATAGAGAATATGTGATACTCAGAACAGAAGCAAAGAACAAAGTGCTAGCAGCAAAACAGAAGTCCTGGGAAAAATTTAGAGAACAGCTAGAAAAAGATGAGCAAGAAAACCAGAAATTGTTCTATAAGACCCTAAAGAACATGAGGAAGGAAAAACAATGCCATCTCAAATTTATAAAGGACAAGCAAGGCAAATTGCTTACTGCCCCGAAGGAAGTAATGGAAAGATGGAAAGAATATTTCTCAGAACTCCTTGATGGTGAGCAAGGTCAAGCATCAAAATGATAACCACTAACACAGAAGAGAAAACCAATGGTGATGAAGATGACATAAAGATGGAAGAATTGAAGGCAGCACTGGAGAAAATCAAGATGGGCAAAGCAGCAGGGCATGATGGTATAACACCAGAAATGGTCAAGTACATGGGAGCATCAGGTGACATATTACTCTTAAGGGTAATACAGGCAGCGTGGTGCAACAAGACCATACCAAAGGATTGGGAGATTGCCATCATAACACCAATTTTCAAAAAGGGTGAAAATCGACAATGTGGATACCATAGAGGCATATCACTTCTCAGTGTCCCTGGTAAAATCTACTCTAGAATCCTAGAGCAGAGACTCCGACGCCTAGCTGAGCCATAATTGGATGATGTCCAGTGCAGATTCCGAGCAAACCGAAGTACTCAAGACCTAATCTTCACACTCAGACAGCTGAGTGAAAAGGCTCTCGAGTATAAGAATGAGATCCATCTTTGTTTCATAGATCTGGAAAAGGCGTTTGACAGGGTCCCGTGGAGCAAACTTTGGGACTGTTTGGCAAGGTAGAACATTCCAGTACCTCTGATTCATGCTATACTTTCACATTCATGTGAAACTTTCAAAACAGTTGCCGCCCCCCCCGGCCATTAAGCAGTGGTTGAACGTTAATGTACTCTCTCGAAAGTAGAAAAAAGTGCGCAAACGACGGTGTGCAAAGCGTGACAGACCGACAGACCGAACTACCTCACGGCGGGAATTATGTTATTTGAGATATCTTTAGAGAGCTCAGAGTTTCTAAAGTAAATCCCACAATTCCTGAGTCGCCTGCCCCTGATCTGCATCCTCTCTATTTAATTATTTTGCTTGTATTTTGGCAGTAGTTTTTTTTTTTTGTGTGGGAACGCAGACAAAGTAGCATTAATCCTGGGGACGTGATGCGGGAAATGTCTGCGGAAAATGTCTGCGGGAAACAACTAGTCCGAAATTTCCCGAACTTAAACATTGTTGTTCCTTTCCTCTTCAGTCACTGTCGCGCTTAGATAGGTTTTAAAGTTATTTATGGTCTCGCCTGAGCATAGTAGATGGTGATAAGTACGTGAGAAGTAAAACTGTAAAAATAGATTTTCTCGAGTGGATAGTTTAAGGAGAAGATCTGTCTCTGGACTGAATAGTTTCTCTAGTCCAGCCTATCTATACGACTATAATTTACTATAAGACAATCTTGCACCTCCCTATATATATATATATATATATATATATATATATATATATATATATATATATATATATATATATATATATATATATATATATATATATATATATATAATATATATATATATATATATATATATATATATATATATGTATATATATATATATATATATATATATATATATATATATATATATATATATATATATATATATATATATATATATATATATATAAGTTTACTTAAACACTCACACACAGCTATGTGACAACAAGAAACACGAACGTGAAAACTATGGTTAATTGGGTATGGGTCTGACCATCACACAAAGTTTTGTTCGTTTGTTGTTTATTATCATTAAACTTTACAACATCGAATATCTAAAAATAAAAACATCAAATACATCAGAATTATACATATAGAAAAATAACAGAATACCTGTGCCCCCTCATTAAGAAGATAAAAACCCAACAAGTTAATAACCCCAACGATTAAGGGGAGGAGCTACAATGAAATGCTATTTTCGTTAATTGCTGGATTTCAATGAAAATGCACAGACTTAACCTATATCAATACTAGATATGCCAAATGAAGATTTTGATGACACTGCACCACTGGTTCCCATAGAAACGGCGGCCATATTGGATTTTATTGTTCTATTTCAATTTGCCAAGGCTTTTTTATTTATTAAGCTATGAGTACCAAATTTGAACACAACGTTTATCATTACATTTTAAAACTTTTACAGTGATGGATTTTTGATAACTTTAATACAAAAAAAGATATAGAACTTTGAATATAGTGTCTAAAAATAGTAACAAATTGTGCTAAAATTTACATTACTTTTTGCAATAAATCAACATTAAAGAAACGAACAACGTTCCTACTAAACGCTATCTAGTCAAATTAAACAATAGTTAAACAGAATACAGATGGCACAATCTTTGCTGTAATAAAGAAAATATTCCCTCTCCCTCTCTCTCTCTCTATCTCTCTCTCTCTCTCTGACATGCGTGGCCACTCTCTCGCTCCTTACCTACTCTTGGTGAAGCAATCTCTTGTATATAATGGCCAGTGTTTGTATCTTCCTAATTAGTCCCCAGTCCCTCCACTAATATTACATTTTATAAGGGGGACGCCTAATTTGGTGGTTGATTTCTGGATATATAAATCTCACCTTGAATAGTTAATGTAGAAACTCTCTGAGATCTAGTGTGCACTATAAACAGTAGGAAAACATCTGATTGCTAAAACTGTTAATTATTGTTAATTGATGATGGTGATAAATCCTATCGGCTGTCTCTATGGTGAGTGCCGATTTTGAAACAGCGTAACTCGCTGGATAAATCCGATGAAAAAAACTAGTATCAAAAGTCGGGAGAACTGTTATAACTTTCACACCCCAGTGAGCTGATAAAATTGAATAAAATGAACTCTAGGTTATAAAAAAGTCAAGTTAAATTTACCATTTAAAATGTGAATTATTCTCTATCTCCAGTCCTGTTCACAAATGATCTTGGGGACGTGTAAGCCAAGAAAGAGATAACAATTACCAATCAGTAGCTGAAGAACATGGACCAAAATAGACCCAAATAGACTTAAATAGACCGCTGGTAGCCGGTTGATCAAATCTGCGAGAAATAGAGAAACATTATGAAAAAATGCTACTATATATCTACATATAGCACACGGTGTCTCTAGCCTATTCCTATCCCGTCAGTTATTATTTATTTACCCATACGCGCACTTTAACAAATATCGCCTGTCGTTAAATGTTAATAGAGGGTCGGCGTCGGTGGATCGTCGTATGATATTTAAACAACAGTCACTTACTAAAATTACACAAAATGCAATATAACGTGATTTATATGGTCCACTATCAGTCATCTAGCATTTTCATTCAGTCAGCTAAACCGTATCTTTCTGTGTGATGAAGCGGATGATAAAACTGCAAAACTGGTAAAAATTTGCTACGCGTTATTTTCCGCTTAACATAGAAAATCACAGTGAATTTAAGATGATAAAACATAGCACATTAAATCACGTAAATGCTAATTTCTATTAACACAAATCATAAATGAAATATTCCCACAAAACTATTAACACATCTGTTCAAAACGGTTCTAGATAACGTGTTTAGACTCTCCGAAAAATTCTGAACGACACTGATAACGGATTTGAGGAGCCACAGTTTATATACATCATGTTATTATAATCTCTAGAGATGTCAATTTTCACGTTTCCTAGCAGAGAAATCAGAAACTACGTTTTCCCCAGATAAAAGATTTCCACGGTCGCTCTGTTCGGCGTTGCTAATCGACATCAAAGGCTAAAGCCAATTAACGGGCTTCCCGCCAAGATTTTCTCCGTTTCTCGAGATCACTGAGTTATATTTCTCTGTCTGTACGAACATCAAAGGATTCTCTGGAATTTGTTTTAGCAAGTGCGACTACTTCAAAGAGGTCCGTTGTTTCCACGTGCATCTGTCTGATATATGATCAGCTTGAGAGGGAAACTCGGATAAACAACACCATGTTAGTTCCCTGTCTAGACTGGCAGGTCGCGGAGGTTGGTAATATGTCTGTTTGTTTACACCTCAAGGAAAAGAGACGTGGATTAAAGGTGAGTAATGCAGGCTGTCAAATGCTTGACATTTTCTATCGAATCATAGAACGCCACGAGGTCACGAAAGGCTATCGGATACTGTAGGCTACATTTCCATTATACGTCACAGTCACCTAAAGATCTGGCCAGTTCATGCCCTGGAATCTTTAAGTACAGAGCGATCGACCTGTTGCCACCCTTGCATTAGACTAATATCTCATATTTTATCAATATCAAAATGACTCAGTACAAGTATGTCTGTTTTCTAACAAACTGTTACGACTTTTAACCAATCAGGCTGTTTATGGCATCAAAACGGGTTCTGGGAACGAAGAATCATGCGTAAACTACGTGTCGCATGCAATGGCTATGGTCATGTATCGTCTGCTTTACATCGGCAAATTTCCAGAATTAGAAATAATAAAGGTAAGAGCACAGGTTTTAATATTGTATCACAATATTGGGCACGAACAGTTTCAGTCCACTAACGGAGTGAAGCGTAAGCTGAAGTTTTGGTTCTTGTGCCTGTAGAGAGATGAATGTTGATAGTTAAGTAGGTCCCAGAAAGTCAAGAAGAAAACTGGTGAGATGAGGCAGAGATAGCCCATGACAGAAAAGGTAGTTAACCGCACAGATCTAGATGGAGCTGTAGAAGAGAGCTATGTAAGTAACATTCCCGCTAAATCTATCCTATGCTCCACATGTGTAACTATTACACAGTGAAGTGAACGCAGCTCGGTAATTATTGCCTACCGATTTAAATATTAAGTATTCTTTGAATTTCCTACAAATGACACAATTTTGAATAAATAAATGTAAGTGAGCTGAAAGGTTTAAATTAAATCAATACACTTTAAAAAGTGTATCTTATATAATTATATATACTTCTTTTTCATTCACTCTCAGACGTCCACTTGAATGTTTTCAAAGAAAGCAGTAGTCGGTTTGAGGCTATTTGAATCTCCGTAGAGCTTTTCTACGAATGGTACTGGTGTCGGCCATACGCGCAATGTCTGTTCCGCATGTGTTGATAAACTTTAAAGCAAAAGTTCAACAGTCATTTTGTCAGTGCCACTGTTACACTGATCGGTAGTTCCTATCTTTAGCTTGTTGAATGGATGGTATTTGAATCTGTTGTGGCCAGTGCTGAGTCTAAAGTTTACCACTTGTTCTCTTCTAATGAGCATGTAGTGTGCAACCTTTTGTGTGACCTGGATGCTCTACATCCCATTTGTTTCTGCATCTGATTATGATAAAATTCTTTGCCTCCTCGAAAGTTACGCTTGCATCAGGCTGTGGTAGATTTCCACCTTCCTTTGCCAGTCTGTCAGCCTCTTCATTGTCGGTGATGTTAAAATGAGATGGGATCCATTGGATCACAACACTTTTGAATCGTTGACATAGTTTGTGAGCACTATTCTGAGATCATCCAGGTCTGTATTATTTTGGCTTTTCAACGTTGCAATTACTGAATGGCGCATCGGTAAAGAAAGCACCTTGCCTCTGTGTGCTTTCCTCTGTCATTATAACCTCTGCTGCAGTTTTCAAGGCCTCTTCCTCTGCTCTGAAGTTACTTAAGAATCGTCCTGTCGCCACTGACAGCTTTTCTTGTGCACCAGTGCTTAAGTCAGAAAGACACCTCCACCTCCAGTTTCTGTTGCATTTGTTGCTGATCCATCTGTGTATGCATGGGTCTAGGTGTTGCGTGGATAATGTTTCTCTGTGTATTTTGACGCTATGGATTTCCTCTCTGTTGCAGTCTGGCTCTTTTTTCTTTCAATTCCAGGAATTTTTTATATCATATCAGGGAAACGATGTTATTTCCAAACTGGATACTTGTGTGCAGTGTATATGGGTTTAATATTTGATATCGCATTTATGGAAACTGCTCTCATCTGTGGGTTGGTTGATTGTACAAAGTTATTTCGTTTCAGTTTTTGCCTTGTACGATCCTTCAGTCTATGGCAAGTTGGATGAATTTTAGTCTCTTGAATTTTTAAGCTTGTAGTTGAGCCTTGCTGTCTCTTCTATCCTCCATTGGCTGGAGGCATATAATCGTTTCGAGCTCTTTTATATGTGTTGTCTTCATGCTGCCCGTTGTAATTCTCGTTACATGATTTTAGAGTCTGATGATTTTGTCGAAGTTTGACTTAGCTGCTGTTGCTCATGCTGCTATGCCATACTCTAGAACCGGTCTCACTTGCCCTGTGTATAACGTCTTTAGCACTCTCTCATCTGCAGCCTAAGTAGTTCCAGCAAGTTTTGTCATAATTGTCATTCTTTGCCTTGCTCTCATTGTGTTTCTGTCAACTTGTTTTTTCCAAGTCAGACTGCAATCACAAGTAATGCCTAGGTAGTTTGGATTTTCATTTAAATGTAGATTTTCTCCTTTCAGCATTAGTTTGGAGCTCTGTGGCTTATGAGAGGGTAAATACTGTGTACGTTGATTTATCTTCATGAGCCATGTTTTGGCCCACTCCTCCAGTGATGTTAGTGTTTGCTGCATCCGAATGTTTTCAGTAGTGTTATACTCTTCAGAGGTCCACAAGGCTAGGTCGTCTCCAAATGAGGCGTCAGGAACCACTTACCGTGGAGAACACTCCACTGGTTACACCACTGCAGTGTGAATTTAAAATAACAAATAAAGGCTCGTTCTTCCAAGAGTATCACCACACAACAATGGCTGACATAAGAAATAAACGCCTTTAACAGGTACTTCCTTTTAATACTTTATACACACAACAAGGCCTCACACGGCCATCAAACTTATCAGATACAATAATGTGAAAACCACTGTAAACATGCCTTGGCAGCTTAAACTATCGCCTTCATACATGAAGATACGAAATATACAAAATGACTACTCTGAGTCTCGCTCACCTGAGCGGCAAAACTATGAAAATGACACACTCGAAAATCATCGACCTCTGATCAAACATCGGTCTGTAGATAATTCGATCTAGACCCTACACTGTTCTAGAAGTGCAACGTAATTATCTCCAAGGTCCGAAAATATGGCAGGCACACAGCTTACAGTGAACAATAACAACCACACAGCGATCTCGCTGAAAAAAAGGAAAATATACGTCCTCACTGGGCAAAGGCTAGTTTCTGACTCACTAGTTTTGCGCCTTTTTCCTCCACCTTCCGATAGTCACAAGACACACCAGTTCGGCTAAGCTCGGCCTTTCCGAGTGACCTATCGCCGACCACAATACATAAGATGCACTGCGAAATAACGCTGCGACAGGAGGCATTGTGTGTTATTTTTGGAATTTTTTCTGTTATGTAATTTATGTATGCAAGGAACACAGTAGGTCACATGACTCCCCCTTGTGGGATCTCCTGCTCTAATATAAACTTTTTACTAGACTGTCCTCGTAGCTGTACTATGGCACTTCTATTCTCAAGATAGTAGCCAATCCATTTGTACATTTGCTCACACACACCACTTCTGTGCAGTTTGACTTTCAATCTTTCCATACTTTATCAAAATCTTTTTTCTAAATCTACCCAAACCATTAGCGTGTGTTTTTTTTTTCTTGAAAGGCATCTTCGATTTCATGAGTTATATATGATCTGATCTTCAGTGGATCTGTAATCATGCGCTCCATCAGTTTTCTTGCACAGCTTAGTAGGCTCGTTGGACTGTACCAATTGGATTCATTCAGGTACTTGTCTTTCTATGGTATAGGTATCAGTATAGCTTCCTTCCATGCCTTTGGAACAATTCCTCTTTCCCAGCTGTAGTTTAGTAGTGCCAGAAGCGTCTTTATTGCCTTTGTGCCGAGACCTATTAACATTTCGATGGATATTCCATCTTTTACAGGTGACTTTGTTTTCTTTCGTTACCTTATTGCTTCTTCCATTTCCGCAATTGTCAAATTGGTCATCATAAGCTCTTCTGGTGCAATCTTTATGTTGTCAAGCATCAACTTTTTTTCTGTAATAATTTTCTTCCTGTTAGTAGGGACATAGATGTGATATGCACTAACAAAGTGTTCTATAAATGCATTTGCAGCTTTTTTGCCTGTGAGCATATTGTTGCCCTGTTTGAGTGATATTTATTTGTAATGAGATACTTCGTTGTTCAAGGCTCTAACCAGTTTCCATAGCTTATTACCGTCTTTATATAAGTTTAGATTTTCTGTTACTTCTTTTCAGCAGTCTCTTGTTGTTTTATTTAATGTTCTTCTGTACTTTGCAGTGGTGCCTTTGAGTAAGATGTTCGCTTCAGTTGTTTTTTCTCTTTCTGCTGTGTTTTTGACCTCTGTTACCTCATCTTCGAGCCTTTAGAATTCTTCAGTCTAACTATATATACACAAATACAAATTCACAATCCAGACATCAATAAATCGTATGTGTAATTTTCCATCATTTAAAAACAAAATATGACTTTCGTCATATTTGGATTTTATTCTCGAATTCATAGACACTTACCTGTATGTAAATGATTCTACAGTCAGTTCTGTAGCTGGATGCTGAGTTGAATTCCTGTTGAGAGTATGAAGCTGTCCGCAATTTCACGGTGCTTGTGGACTTTATTCACCTGAACATGAAGGCCTAATGTTTCTGTTAGGAATGCAGAGTTATTCCATGAATCATACGCTGCAAGTGTGTTTCTCAATTCACAAAGTTGTGTGTTCTCATTCACTGATATTGGAACCTGCAACAGTCACAAAACACAGCTATTATATATCTAGTTTATAAATAGGATGCCACTCTGGCGACTGATTGACCAATATAGATTAGAACCCTCATTTCTGACAACACAGTCATAGAGCTGAGATTATGTCAGTCACGGGAGTACGTCGTACCTTTATACATCAACATTATAATTTTAAAAAATAAACAGGACAGTACATTGAAGGCTATTAACATCTTGTCATCTTATTATGAGTACCCTTATAATTATTTTCCGTTGGCACTTAGTTCTGTCTAAGTGATTTCACCTTACAATAATGAACGCACTGGTTCTAGTCATGATAAGGAATGCTAACTATGCAGCAATTCGATACCCCGTCCTAAAAAGAACTAACTGTATCACATTTATAGCTTGTGTAGTCCTGAGAAGGATTCGTTCTGAGAAGGACTTGCTAGGCTGAGTCAAGGCTTTTCGAGGATAGTTTGAATATTATATACAGTGGAAGACCAATGACAGTTTCCAGGGTGGTAGGGGTTCAAAGATACTGCACAAGCATGCAGATCTAAGTAAATGAAAGCACTAATTTTAAATATTACATCAATTTACATGCCACTAAGATATTTTACAGAAAAAACTAACGATCTATACAATTATAGGTTTACCTTCAGTCGCAATAGTACTTCGAAGGTTTTGGCTTGTACTTTATCATAACACTAGGCGGCTAGCTCAACGTCTTGTCAGCTGTATTAGCTTGATGTGAATTCGGGTAGTATTGGAACTGTATCAGAACATAATTATACACCATTTCCAGCCTGCTTTTCGATAGTTGTTGACATTTTGTCTTGTTTTGCTACATGCCCGCAACTCCATCCAATGAAATTTTTCAGATTGACTTTTTACCAACGGCGTAAAAGAAGGTTTACCGTGATTTACGTTTTATGGTTGCTAATGCAGTAAAAAGTGAAATTCCACTGACATAATTATTATTTATGGTTAACTCATGAACATACCTATTTTCCACGACTACAACTCAGTGAGACTGATAATTACAATCAAAATCTGAGATAATTATTATTTTGGAACATTTTCCAGAGTGCTTTCACCGTATCGATACAAAGCCAAACGTGTCGCATGGGTTGGTGTGTACCCATCTTGATGTGTGATTTCTGTGATGTTATCTATCATCTGATGCCTCCTTTCCAGTCTATAACATCTATAATATCAATCAGGGCAACATCGCCGGCAAATGTCAGCTCTGAAATGCAGACCTGTCTCATCCTTCAGTACTCCACTGAATACTTTTTGGTCCTTTCCTTACATGTTTTGCTGACAATGTCCATTAGAAATATTAAAATATAAGGTGACAGAATATGACCCTGACTTACACCAGTGGTGGTCCAGAACTCTTCCGACTTACAGCTTCACATAATTTGTGCAAATCTTGTGGAAACTATATATAGCTTGGATCAGAATTGCTGGAATGTTCTTCATCGCCAAGCAGTCTCAAAGTTTGCTCCTTGAACCTTTTGAAACGCCTTCTCCAAGAAACAAAGATGTATCTCACCTTTATACTCAAGGGCTATTTCACTCAACTGTCTGAGTGTGAAGATAAGGTCCTAAGTACTTAGATTTGCTTGGAAGCCACACTAGATCTCATTAGTTTTTAGCTCAGCTAGGCGTATGATTCTCTTCTCCAGCATTCTAGTGTAAATTTTACCTATGGCGCTTTGCCGGGATATGCTTCGATGATTTCCACATTGACGGTTGTCACCCTTTTTTAACATTTTCTTTCCTGCTGTTCCAAGTATCACATCAAATATTTTATAAATTTCTCTGATCTTCTGTGATTTTTGGCTTCTAAGTATTGTTTCCATGCGCATTTCTTTTCTCTTATTTTCTCTTTAGTTTCTTCTGTCCACCAAGGTGTACTCATTCCCTTCTTTCCAAGTTGAACTTCTGCACATTTTAATTACTGCTGCAGCTGTTTTTATGATGTCCTTAAATGTAAGACAGTGGCTATTAATTTTTAGAAACAGTAGCCACTTTGTGTTTGTGAATGCAGCCGTCCGTCTAGTTATGAGCAATGGAGCAGGTATTTAGTTCATATTACCTGTCTGCCGTTGTTTCACAATGCGTCCCAGTTAGACCGCACTAAGTATACTTTAAGGTAAAGGTAAAGGATCCCGTTTACACGCCCACAGCGGCATATTGGGAATGTGGTGCTAGGCCCAAATTTTCTCGACTATCGGCACGCTAGGGGTGATGTGGTCAGCATCACGCCGGCCGCCTTAACCTTCCCAGAGTTGCTCTGGTGCCCATTTGGGGCTAGGTCGACCCAGGAGCCGTTTGCGGCCTAAAAAATTCACATCTCAACTGGGGATCGAATCATGGACCACTGAGCTAGGAAGCCAGTGCACTTACCACTATGCTACCGCGGCTCCCAATACTTTAAAGTTGTACACAATATTTGGCGTTACACAGTGGGCGCCTAAGTCTTCAATAATGAATGTGCATTTTAACCTACTCGTTATCTCCTTCTCCCCCTCATCGGTCGTTTCTTCCATCATCCTTAATACTATGCACCAATACTATTAGATAGCTAATATATTCTGGTATCATCAACCAATGAAGAACATGATCATCTGTAATACAGCCAATGATACCTGAAACCGTTACCATTCAACAATTACGCCAGCATTTTGATATTAATTAATTACGAATTGCGATAACAGCTAATTTCTTTAACAGAACTAATATATATATATATATAGTTCTATCGTAACATAGTTTTCTTTATCAACTTCAATTCCACAAGTGCTGGGCACTAGTTGTCTTTAAAATTTATAGAGTATCCGGTGATTTTCACATGTCCGAAAGAGTGTATGCCACCTGCAAATGCACAAAGAAAAAGAATCTTCATTTAACTTAAATTTCTTCACATAATCGCCGATTTCTGGGAGGTTTTTTAGTTCTCTGTCCGCTTTACCGGCCGAAATTTTCACATGTTATTGTATCTGGAACAGCAGCTGAGGCAAGCCAGGAGCTACATTGCTCTATTTTAGACGTTGAGCTGTCTAAAGACCTAACGAAAATATAATGGTTTTTTTCAGGTATCTAATGTATACTACTCGTCAAAAGTCAAGGGCCACCCTATTATTTTCAATACACTTTTATATAAGCGCATAGAATGATTAAATGAAAGAAGTTTTTAGTAACAATGGGTGCAATATCTTCCTCTGACAGTCCTCTATGCACGTTAAGCATAAAAACAACTCACCGACAACCTTGGTGATCACCTGCAATTTGGTTTGCTGACCATAAATTCACATTTTTAATCTGTTTTTTAAAACTTCCGTACAACCAAACAGGTGAAGTAATCGTGCTGATTGACATTCCACGTGCAATGGCGACTTTTCGTGAACAGAGTTCACTCTTAATTTGTTTTACAATCAGCAGACTTAGGGTAGTTTCATCACTTGCAAAAACCATGCCACCGAGAAGAAGTCTTGACACCTTACAAAGAATGAGGGCTATAACGTAGGTTGAAAGTGGTTTATCTGTCCGTGAGGTTGGTAGACGGCTTGCAGTGTCACACTCTACTATCCAAAGAATTTTGGAGAGATTTCAGGCAAAGGAAGTGTGGAGGATCGGCACCGGCCAGGTCGCCCTAGATGCACCAATAGACATGATGACCAGTACCTCTTGTTGTCAGCCCTGCGCCATCGAACAGTGACTTGTTCCACTCTAAGATGTCAGCTGAGACAAACTGTAAACGTTAATGTCAGCCAAAGCACCATTCGCAGACGTTTACATGAATTTGGACTGGCTGCTCGACGTCCTGCAGTCAGAATCCCTCTTACTCCTGCTCATTGCAGATCCCGTGTTGCTTGGTGTCGCGAGCACATCCGATGGACAAGGCAGCAATGAAGTCAAGTTCTCTTTACTGATGAATCTCGTTTCACTGTGTCATTCAATGATGGCAGGATTCGAGTTTGGAGACGACCAGGAAAGCGATTTACTGATGACACAATTCGAGAGGTGGATCGTTATGGTAGGGGTTCTGTCATGTTCTGGGGAGGCTTCTACAGACACGGCAGGACCCCACTCTACATCATCCAAGGCAACTTGACCGGCCCAAGATACCAGAACGAAATCTTGAGACCAATTGTTCAGCCTGCTCTGGAGGCCATAAGTGGTAATGCCATCCTCCAAGATGATAACGCTCGACCCCATCGAGCTCGTGTGGTGAATGAGTTTATTCAGCAACATGGGATCATCAGGATGGCGTGGCCAGCTCATTCACCTGACCTTTCTCCGATTGAGCGCCTCTGGCATGTCCTTGGTCGAAGATTGTCAACAAATCACCCCCTGCCAATGGATGTTGCACAGCTGACTGCATTTCCGCTTCAGGAATGGCAAGCTGTTCCTCAGGATACTCTTGGGACCACTGTGGACTCGATGCGTCTACGCTGTCTTGAATGCTTTGCTGCAAACGGTGGTCATACCTGATTTTGAAATGTCTATTTGTCCAATATCTATTGTGTGACTTTTGAAAAGGTGGGTGACACACTTCACAGCTTCATTGCGTTTGAATGTGTATTTCCATTTCTTTACGTGACATGTCAATTTGGTATTCAATAAATGCCGTTTTAACTGATACCAATTACGTTTATATCAGATTTGTTTTATGGTTTCAACCAAGGTTTTTCTAAGTGGCCCTTGACTTTTGACGAGTAGTATATTTGCGATTTCATCTAAAATAAGCCTAACCTGTTTGTTACTTTTATCTCTGCCGAATGATCGGCCTCTTGCAATTCCATTACCAAAGTTGTGGAAAATTCAAACGGTACAACATTTTCCCTATTGTCAGCGTTATTTCAAAGAAGAAAATCACAATTCTATCTTACGCAGTTCAAGGTTGAAGGGAATTTTATGTAAGCTAACTTGTAGCAGTTCACGATTGAAGGGAATTATATGTAAGCTATAAGTCAAGAATATGGACTCGACATTAATATTGAGAAAACAAAAACTATGATAATTAGCAAAACAGACGATAAACCCACATTTAAGATAAGCGTAAATGTGAAAATCCTGGAACAAGTCAAAAGCTATGTATATCTTGGTCATATAATAACAGAAGATGGCAGATGTGAAACAGAAATCAAGAAGAGAATAGGAATGGCCAAAGCTACATTCAACAACATGAAACATATACTGATATCTAAACAGTTATCTCACAAATTAAAACTGAGAATCATAAAGTGTTATAAATATTCTGCATTTCTGTATGGTGCAGAAACATGGACGATGTATAAGCATTTGGAAGAAAGAATTGAGGCTCTTGAAATGTAGATATATAGAAGAATGGGGCGTATCTCGTGGAAAGAGAAGAAAACAAATAAGGAGGTCCTAGAAAATCTAGGTATGAAAAGAGAACTAATGAGGGGGATCAAAGTTCGGCAGCTAAAATACTTTGGCCACATAAAAAGGCATAACACCCTGCAGAAGACCATAATAGAAGGGAGAGGTGAAGGCAAACGTGCAAGGGGAAGACAGCGCTATAAGTGGGAAGATAACATCAAGAGATGGACAGGAAAGAGTCTTTCAGAGTGCACCACCAAGACAAGAGACAGAAGACGTTGGAGATCCTTTACAGCCAACCTTCGTTGTGGAGATGGCAGCTGATGATGATGATATGTAACCTAACGCGTAACAGTTCACGTTTGAAGGGAATTCTATGTAAGCTAACTTGTAGCAGTTCACGATTGAAGGGAATTATACGTCAGCTAACGCGTAGCAGTACACAGGGAAAATACAACGATTATGAGAATAAATGCAAGAAATGATAACAAAGTTGAACTTGAAGAAACACCACTAAAAGATGTAGAATTGTACACATATCATGGAAGTAATATAGACAACGTTGGAGGGACAGACAGTGATATCAAAAATAAGAATACAAAAAGCAAGAGGAGCTTTCATTACATTGGGAAACATATGGAGAACAAGAGAAGTCAAGTCCAAAAAGGAAAGTAAGAATTTTCAACTCAAATGTGGTCAATCTTATTGTATGGCTCTGAGACATGGAGAACAACAAAAACAACAACCAAAAAGCTACAGACTTTTATAAACGGGCGCTTGCGTAGAATAGAAGTACTTAAATGGTATGACAAAGTCACAAATGTTGAATTGATGACAAAAACCAGACAAGTGCCGGTGGAACAAGAGTTGAGAAGAAGACACTGGCGATGGATAGGACACACATTGAGGAAACTTGTTGATAACATTACAAGGCAGTCCTTGTTCTGGAATCTACAGGGAAAGAGAGGCAGACCCAACAACACATGGAGAAGAGAACTGGAAATAGAGGTGAAAATGATGAGGAATACTTGGAAAGAACTTGAGCGGATGGCACAGGACAGGAAGACTTGGCATGTGTTTGTTGAAGGCCTATGCTCCTTGGGGAGCTAAAGGGTATTGATTGATTAATGCGTAGCAGGTCACATTTGAAGGGAATTCTATGTAAGCTCAATCGTAGCAGTTCACGGTTGATGGGAATTCTATGTAAGCTAACTTGTAGCAGTTCACGGTTGAAGGGAATTCTATACTGTTCAAAACAAGAAACGCAACATTATTGCAGTGGTAATGGACACCAAATTTCAAACTTATACCAAAATAATTTTATTTTACGGAATTAATGTTTCAATCTTGGCATGAAGAAACTTTCAGACTTTAACAATGAAATGATGTTCATTAAATTTGGTTTGGACTTTTATTCTTTGCGACTGAGGCCTCCGTTTCAGTATGGTGCATGGCCTCCTCTGGCCTCTATCAGAGAACGACATCTCCTTGACATGGATCCGATTAGCCGTTGGATCTGTTGTTGTGGGATGGCTGCCCACTCTTCCCGCAGTGCAAGAGACAACTGTCGGAGATTGTGTGACAGTGCAGGGGTGTCTTCTTTTAAAGCAAACTAGGTGACTGTGGGCAGGCCTAGTCGTAGTCTACTCGAACTGGCAGACTATCTCTTTGACTTTATCTTTGACTTTATCTTCCAAGTAAGATTATCTCTTATTGACTGGCCATCACCGCCAGAGGTAGCGATTCTTGGATGAGATATGGCTCGTTTCTTTTAACCAGGCTTCGTTCTTCCTTCCTTGATGTTATGTGGCGACTAGTTCGTATAGTGGCACGTTTTGATATTATTTAATTGCAGTTACTCCTTATTCACACACACCCACTCCACCACCTTTTATAAATCAAATCAAGTTATGTGGTGAAATTCCAATTACAGCAGCTTTATTTACAAAAATATAAGTTCCATCTTTTTTCCACAAAGTGTATGTTTTAATCTCCATTTCATATCCATACATCCAGACTTTGATTCAATTTATTTTTCAAAGGTATTATTATCATTGCCTCTTCTGCAGACTCCTGTTTATACATATATGGTCTGCCCACAATTTATCCTCCTTTTCTTCCTCTCAACCTTATCTCTTGTATTTAACCTGTCAGGCCTAACTCAAATACATGCATCAATATCTATTCAAAGTTCACATATAAAATCAATTAATGTCAGGTACAGCTGTTGTGGCATCCTCATACTTACTCTTTAATGAGAGAGCGCATGAGTTGTTTCATAGTTATCAAATTCACCATTAACCCTTCTTTCCTCTCTCCTATATCATCCTGGTGAAACTTATACTCTATTAAAGGCATCACAATCAAATCAAAATTTATACATTGTAAATCCAACGTCGGCTAGTGCTTCTGTAGTGGCTTGGATACTTACGCAGACGTGAGAGAGCGCATAACTTATCTCATAAATGTCAGTGTTGCAAACCCTTTGCTCATTATTCTTGCCTTTGCTTCAATGTTCTCTTTTGTTGTACACTCCTTTAACTGCAAGCGTCATTAACCTCTGATAATAGGTTGACCGTATTTCTGAAACATGTCTCTCTTCATAAAGTTTATACAATAAAAGTCAAAAGTCATCTTACCGTAATCAAATGAATCCAAATCATTTTCGCATTCCTACTAATCACCCCTATGTGCGAATCCTACGTTTAACACAATTCAATGAACACAATCTTTGCTAGTCTCCCGAATAGCTACCGCTAATCATGCTAAATCTAGCTACTTCATCTGTGAAAACTCCTGTCACCCACAGGTTTCATTTCTTGAGAGCCTGGCAACACACGACTTGCCTCGTTAACTTCTCGGCCAGGACTAATTTCTTTTATCCTTCAAATCATCATCCCGTCATCCGTTTTTGTTTTCAATCAATACGATTGGTCCATCGCTTCCAACTCGCTGATCACAAAACTCACGCTCCTCTCCTACGTAAACAACTCAGTGAGCTTTCGTTCCGTACTTTTTTCGCCTTGCTCATTTTTCTCGTGCGTTTCTTTTTCTCTCTCTCTCTCTGCTCACTTAATCTACAAGGGGCGCTAATTAATTGTAGTCTCCCTTTGAGGTTTTTGCTTTAATGTTATATTCCCTTACTTAAGGCGTATTAGAACACTCATTATGCAATTTTCGTACACCATAACTGTATATTACTAAAACTAACTAAGTGTAAACCAGCATTGTTTTCAGAGACTTGGAATTAAAGGGTTTCCTCCCTTTCTCCCCAAGTACGGGTGTACAATCTTTTATCTCCCATCTTCAAGACAAATAGCCCGTGTCCTAGATTATTCAAATCTCCCAAACCATTTTCTCATACTCTTTTGTCCTATCAAAACTAAATCACTGTTCATCCAAACCCTACGGTGTCAATTGGATGGAGCCACGTCTCGCTGGCGGAGTCGTCTGTCCAGTTCATCCCATAAGGGTTCTATGGGGTTCATGTCTGATGACATGGCTGGCCACGGAATGGTCTGGACGTTGTTGTCAGCGAGGAACTGGGCTGTGAGTTGTGCCACATAAGGTCGAGCGTTATCCTGCTGAAAAATCGACCCTCGTGCAGCCAGAAGTGGAAGGACGTGAGGACGAAGAATTTCAGCGACGTATCGTTGGGCATTCAGGCGTCCTTCAATTTGCACCAGGTCACTTCTTCCCATGAAGTTGATCGCCCCCCACATCAGTACACCTCCACCACCATGTGGAGGAGCCTCATCAACGCTGTTCTGGGCGTAGCGCTCATGGACTCTGCGGTAAACTCTTCTTCGTCTATCGTGTCGCTGGAGCACACAAAATGATTCATCACTAAACCAAACCCGTCTTCAGTCATTCCCAACGGTCCATTGACGATGATGGTTCGCCCACTGACGTCGGTTCTGGCGATGCCGGTCCGTAAGAACAGGACTTCTGTAGGGTCTTCTTGCCCAAAGACCAGAGTCGTGCAGCCGGTTCCTGACCGTTTGATCTGAAATTCGACGAGCTGCTGACATTGACTGGACTGTTGAGGACGCAGATGCAAGTCGATTCCTGAGGTGACGCAGCCGAATGAAGCGGTCTTCGGCAGGAGTTGTGACTCTGGGTCTTCCACTGCGCGGCCGGTCTGCCACTGAGCCAGTTTCTTGAAATCGCCTCCAAAGGCGACTAATGGTGCTTCTAACCACATTAAATTGTCTGGCTACTACACTTTGTGACTGTCCAGTCTGTAAACGTCCAATGATGATGAGTCGTTGTTATGTAGTGAGATGAGCCATACTTGCGCATTGAATTTTCAACTGAATATATTCGAGGAGCATCAATCTTTTATAGGGATTCAATAATATGGTCAGAGAGTTTGTGTTCAGTAAGTTTCACGGGATTCTCATGAACCTGTCACGAGTTATTGTCAAAAATGTTGTTTTGACCTTGACCTCTTTCATGACCTCACGAATCATGAGGTGAGTACAATTCAGGTAACCACGAGAAGTTAATGACCAGGTGGACGCAATCGATAGGTTGACTGATGTCCAAATCAGCGAATATCTTTTATAAAAGTAACACCAAAAAAGTTGAGTTTCTTTTTTTGAACAGTAAATGTAAGCTAACTTTTTTGCAGTTCACGGTTGAAAAGAATTCTGTGTAGACTAACTAGTTAGTTGTCACTGCGAACAAATATAAGAGTATGTTTAATCCTCGGGATATTGCGCTTTTAATGGCATTCCTACTCCGAAATTTTCCAAGTCTTAAAAAAAATTATTTCTTTTTTTGTAATCTCCTTCCGCCACATAAAGATCTACCAATTCGCCCTCTGTGATCTATGGATAGAAATTGGATTGCTCGCTTGCCGAGCTAGGACCTCGATAGATCAATGGTTGTTTACAACCAGATCAAGAATGACTAAAGAGCGGGTCTTAAGCAGATAAACAATTTAGACAAAGCTTGCTGTGAACTTGATATTTTTTGTCTGATAGTCCACCTGTAACCAGAAGTATTCTTCTTCTTTGGTCCATGGCCGTTAACTGAAAAAAGCAAAAAGAGACCATCACACATAGTGGCAACTCGTAGGGCAGCACCAAACTATCTTCACTTTGCTTAATCTGCAGCCATTCTTCGTGTAGTGCCACAGCTCTGGTTCATGCTATACATCTCTACATCTACTGTTCTCCACCGTTGACAGTTCTGGTCATAGTGTCAAGGTCTCTTTTGAGGATGTGGTCAACCCAATTCCAGCGTCTACTCACAATGACGATGCGAATATCTTCTTGTTGGCTCCGAGTTAGCAGTTCTTGATTTGTGTTAGTGTTCTACCAGAAAATCTGTATAATTTTATTTAGGTGGGTTTTGTGGAAAGAGAACTGTTTAATGGAAATTAACCAGAATTATGGGGGAGAACAAATACATAGCAGAGAATGCTGTAATGTGTGAGGGCTGCCGACATTCGTTATGAATGTGAAGAGCCTTCTATTCCTAGATTCTCGTCTTCAGTGTTGGACGACAGTTACATAAACATAAAGATTGGTAACACGACATGTACTGATATTGATCAATATATATGAAGTCAAGTCCGCGACTCAGTTAGATACAGTTTATTTACAAGATTTACAACGTTGTGTGATCTCGTAAATAAATCAACAGATCCTGCAGAGTAAATGTTTCCTGCCATACATTATCTTTTCTGATACATGCTTTATCAAAATTATGGCCATGGAATATTTACTTGACACCGTGATCTATTAAATGTATTCTTCTTCTTCTTCTTCCATCCTTAGCCACCAACCGGCAAAGCAGTATGTGGCCAGTACGCCTAGTGGCGTCTTAGGGCAACAACAAATTGATCAATCTATCGCTGTTTCCACCACGCCTAGTGGCGTCTTTGTGGAACAGAAACAGACCAAACAATCTATCGTTGTTTCCTTAATCAGATTGGTTGGCAAGCAGGTGATCAGCCCACTGTGCTATTAAATGTATGACTACTGCAAATATGTTAATTCTACTCTGCTCCTAAACACTTCGACATGACTGTTCAGGTTATCGATTTTACTGAGAACCGAACAACTTCAGGGTATGGAAACTTTCCCTGATCACAGACTATTGTCACTGGCCTCAATAACTGGCCCACTTAACCGTTTAGCTATCAGTGCTACATACCCTGTCTCCTGCCGAACGAACTTCTGTGTGGCGAATGTTATCTTACAATTCGTCCACATAATCACTGTTGACTAAGTGGTTGTCATTCTTCTAAGTTGCTTTTGTCTAGATTACATCAGACCATCGACTTCATCAGACTCGATGTATTGGCTGGTCCATCTCACTTGATTGCTGACAGAACGCGTGCGGTCCACTTAGTCTGTCTGACGCTTCTGAACTGTTCCTAAGAAGCGTGCTTCTTTCGTATACATTAACTGAGCTTCGAATCCTCTAGAAAGGACCTACTGCGCACATCTCAATAAACTGCTACACATGTACAGAAAAGAAACGTCAGAGAAAAATCATCTGTGCTCCGCGACAAATATTAATGAAGAATCAACTTTGATATAAGGGTCTAAGTCAATGTAATGGCAACTAAAAATGTGTGTGTATATATATATATATATATTTATATATATATATATATATATATATATATATATATATATATATATATATATATATATATATATATAATAATAATAAATTCTTTAAGCGCCAAACACGGCGCATAAGGCAGAAACCAGTGCTCTCCAGGTTGTTCGTTGTGACGCCACTCCTCTTAGCTCTTGCACATTATTTAGGCCCAACGTTCTTCCTTCTCTTATTATTGTTCTTCTGAGTGTTTCTTTTGGTCTTCCTTTTTTCCGCTTACCCTCAGGAACCCAAGTGAGCGCCTGTAGTGGTATTCTGTTGTTTTGCATTCGTAGGACATGACCGATATATGACCATCGTCTTTTCCTTATATAGTCGGAGACATATTTCTGCCTAGAGTCTTCTCTTATTTGTCGATTAGTCTTGAATTCTTTCCAACTGATGTTCATGAGTTTTCGAAGACATTTGTTCTCGAATGTATTCAGCTTGTTCTCCAATGATTTTGTTATTTTCCAACTCTCACAGCCGTATGTTAACACTGAGATAACATTTGAATTAAACAGACGAAGCTTGGTATGTATATTCAATGATCGTAATTTCCAAATGTTAGATAATCTATTGAAGGCGCTAGCTGCCAAAGCAATGTCGAGCCTGGTTCTGTTTCGGTAACAATAGCTTGTTTTACGATAGTGAATTGTTAACTCACTGATCAACCCTCCGATCCAACCGACCGATTCAAGGGTTTCGAGGTCAGTTATAGGAAAATATCTACACCACTAGATACTCTGGTGTATCTCTTATTCTATAATTTAACATAACATGGTGATATCCATCGAAATATACACATTCCTGATGTTTTTCTTTCGGCGTCTAAGGTGAGAAACGAATTTCACCTCCATCTTGGAAGGGTAGATTTATATATTTATATATATTTATATTTATATTTTTATATTTTTATATTTTTATACATATTTATATATATATGTGTGTGTGTGTGTATATATAAATTACATAATAATAAAAAATTATATAATATAATTAAATAATAAAATTAAATAATAAAATTATAATAAAATCTCCGGTCCAAAATAAGTAATTAGATTATCTGTACATTGTCGCATTTTTAACGAAAAAAAAAAAATGCTATGATCATCTGTATCTAGTAAAACTGTCAGTGTCTACCACAGTCATTCACCAGTTTTTACATTTCAAACTAGGTAAATAGTTCAATTCGAAGAGAGTATGTTTTGCTAAGTGTTGCAATTCTAACGGAATATTTGTTGCTAAATAGTGGAATTCTAACAGAATATAAAATTTAACGGAGCATGTGTTAAAAATTCACGTTACTTTTTTTAATTCCACAAACCGATAAGTAAACTAGTTTTCTTCCTTTTGTTTTGTTAGTTGAAATACAAAGAACAGTACAAAAATGTGCTACTGTATTTGCATCTAATTTTATTTCAAATTATTAGTTAACCTAAACGAAAATGCTAATTGCGTCTAAAATTCGCGATTGGGTCCATTGTCCTACAATACGGGTGCAGCCGAAAATGGCGGCCAAATTTTAGTTCGCGTAACTCTATATATCAAGGGGCACTAGGTGAAGACCGGTAAAAAGACGAACTGGATTCGTTATGATTCAATATGTCCTAATTGACAGTAAATAGATAGATAGATAGATAGATAGATAGATAGATAGATAGATAGATAGATAGATAGATAGATAGATAGATAGATAGATAGATAGATAGATAGATAGATAGATAGATAGATAGATAGATAGATAGATAGATAGATAGATAGATAGATAGATAGATAGATAGATAGATAGATAGATAGATAGATGGGTGGATGGATGGTTGGATGGCTGACTGGCTTGATGGCTGACTGGCTTGCTGGATGGATGGATGGAAGGAAGAATGGTTGGATGAATAGATGGATGGATCAAATATTATCATCAGCAACCATCTACATGATCGCTCTGCCTGGCGGACAAACATTACTCTAGGCGCTCGCATTGCAGAACAAAATCTAGCTGATAAGGCAGAAGGCAAGCGTGCTGCAAGAAAAGTCAGAATGCGCAGCAACACTACTATCGACTCTAACCAATGTGTGCCCCGTATGTGGCATGGCCTGTAGGGCCAAAATAGGATTAATTAGAAACATGAGATCACGGCACTGATGTCTCACAATTCAAGTCTGAGGCTGTCGCCATCTTCGCTTGCGATGGGCAACTATTATTATTATTATTATTTGAAGTTATAAAATGATCTACAATCTCTAAGCATCGGTTATATCACAGGCAAAAGAAGTGCAATATTTTGTATTGTTATTAATCATAAACATTTTTGAAAAATAGTAAATGATCATTCACAATATACATTCTGTCACTTAGGTACGACAAATTTTTGACCTAATTTACGATGAATTGGGCATACTTCTCAAGGAACACAAATGGGTGGACAATAAAACAGCTGTCGTCATTGCTGAGAAGGTACATCTAGTTGTGTAATGAAACAGTTTCTATCTTTCCTTCAGCAAACTTTTGACAACGTTACTGACGAAGTACAATAAGCAAACAGTTAAATAAATAAATAAATATAGTAATGAGATGGATTATCAAGACTATTAGAGTCATCAGAAGGAACTGCAAAGTTAAAACTCTGGACGTTCATTGCTACACCCAATTGCCTTACCGCCTCATCTATTTCTTGATGAGGAGAATACACATGTTTTAAGAATACATTCAGTCGTAATTTTTTTCTCACTAACAGGAGACTTTTTCTTTTAAATTAACGAACTTGTCCATTGTTAACCATTTGTGATTTTTAAATATTGTTAACTGCAAGTTGTGGTGGATTTTGATGTTATAAAGTGTGGTTGCTATGTTACTTAATGTACTGAAGAAGGTCAGTTGTGAAAGTCCCTGAGGATAACAGTTTATGTGAGTTTACAGGGTACCTTGCTACTACCACCTATGACCTCAAACAGACTTAATTGTGACTAATATGAATGATAGCTACGTATAATGTCTAGGGTAATGAACTGTGGTGTGCTGGAAATTGTGTACACAAACACACACACAAACACTAATCTTAAGCTCTATGATCAAGTCAATTAACACTGTGTTAAAATTTAGGAATTACAATTTTTTTCAAATTTATTTGGTCCTGTACCAAAGTTTTCTTCTGGTCAGGACTTTTTAAATAAAATCAAATATGAATCAATTTCAATAAATTTACATAGAATCAGGTAAACACATGAAAGACTTGTACATATATATAAGTTGAATCTACTAGTATTGTTATTAACTAAAAGTCTTTAGAATCTAGTGCTGGATGTCGGGTCGGGTAATTTCATCATTCTCAGTCTGTGGTTAATAGTGTTCATTAGCTCTTACACAAGATTTATGGTGGAAAAAGTTATTTATACACAAGTGATTTTCAAATCTACTAAGTTGGTTGATGAATTTCCGCAGGCCAGATCTACAATACTTAGCTGGCCTGAGACGACTGAAGAAAGCTGTTCCTTAGGCCCACTCCTCAAATGCTCTGAGGTAGTATGGTAGGCATCTTAGTTCATGCAATGGTGTACTCATCAGAACATCTGGCACTAGCACAGTGCCAGACCAAGAAACTCTGAAACCACAAAATTAGGCTATGTCTTAACATACTACCTAATCCACCATGTTTACAAGCATAAATACATTGTATTACCAAGACAGAGTCAGATCTCTCTGACCGACCCAGCACATCTACATCCAGGCTGTTATCAAGTAGCACTAGCTCCATTCCTCTCCCTTATGGACTGCACTGCATCTGAAATATTTTCATTAATCTCTTTTTACCATATAATAAGATGGGTGATATATTTCCACCTGACCACCTGAAACTTGTCGTAATCATTTTTCATTATATGGCAGTATCAATCACTCAAAATTGTTAAATAAAAGATTAATAATTTCTTCCTTACCACAATTCAAAATGAAAACACAGTTACGTTGATATACCACAAACTCAGCTGAGCTGCTGGCTAGACTATGGCGTCCCACCACTAATAGTATATATTTCAATGGACGACAACTTCTTAGCCTCAACGAACTGCTTGTATGGACAGTCTTCGATAAAATGGCAACGAGCCGGCAAATTTTTCAATAATCTTAGCTATTTCCTCCAATGGGAGTACTGCCCCTTTAGAATTTAAAATTTCAAACTAAATGTTTAATTTTTGGTCAAATGTGTACTTTTTTTCTGTCGGTCGGTCTGTCCTAACTTGTCAATTCCCAACTACAAAAAAACGATTCAAATTTTTCCTCACCCACCGCTTAAATTTCTACTTCGAAGATATTATTAGATTCTCTCCTCCTTGTCTCCCCATTGTTTACATGTACTTTTTTTTTCCTGCCTTCGTCTCAAGGACGCGTCAAGTGTAACTTTAGTGAATGCAAAACTAACATGTGTTTGCAAGTCTGCATCGAACAAATCAGTCTTTTATCAATAACTTCTGAATTATCTGTCCGTCCTTTTATTTGAAGGCATATTATTTATCAGGAAAAGATAAGCTCTCAAACTAGCTAATTTTTGTGATTCTAAACCTATTTATAAGAAAGTCCATATTTTTTTCCATGTTAGTCTTGACAGCTTTACTACCACGCGTTCACTTCTTTTCCATGTGCTGTCCCGCTATTTTCGAGAGTTTTACGTCATTCTAAATAAGAGCTAAGTCTGTTTTCGTGATCTAAGTGGCTACATGTTTTGACTTTATCTCGTATTTCAGACACTAACTACGAGCTCGCGCGTATGTTAGGTTTAGATTTAAACGCTAGCAGACAGCATCATTTTATTCTTCCCTCATTTTCTTACCCCGTCTGAATGAATAGGCCTTTCGCGTTCCCATGTTATAATTAGTTTTTTTTCTTTCTACGACACTAGAAAACGATGGTACGGTCTACCAAATCAACGCGCCTGTGGCGTGGGCGAAAAAGCCGCAGCATAACCTATCGATATTTTATCCTTACATTTTATGTTAACTTTTATATTTATAATGGAGGATTTTAGCGCTGTATCAATGTATTCCACCACACATCTCCCCACTTGAGAACATGCACTAATGCAAGTTTCAAAACTAGTGATACACATAGATAAAATCACTCCTTACGCCTGCTGAATACTCTAATTTTGATCACAGGGGTGCCTACTGAAAAAATCTGCACCGACGTTCTGTGACCCCGGAATATATTCAATGGTAAAATGGTATGGCTGTAATAATAAAGACCATCGTAATAATCTCGCATTTTCATGCTTGGCCTGTGATAAGAATACGAGGGGCTGATGATCCGTCTGGACCACGAATGTTCTACCATATAGATAGATTTGGAACTTTTTTATCGCCCAGATTAACGCTAAACACCCTTTTTCGCTTGTGGAATAGCCTTGTTCCGCTTTGTTCAACTTGCGGCTAGCATAAGCAACTGGGTTCAGTTCCCCATTGGGTGAAGAGGACCTTTGCAACAAAGCAGCCCCCAGGCCCACATTGCTTGCGTCGGTTCTCACCACAAAATCCTGAGTCAAATCAGGCAATTTGAGAATAGGCTTGCTAGTGAGTTTTTCCTTTAACTCTTGGAATGCCAAGTCACACTGCGCCGACCAAACAATTTTATCTGGATTTCCTTTGCGAGTCACGTCAGTCAGAGGAGCACATATAGAATTAAAATTTTTGATATATTTTTGGTAAAACCCACACAACGACACGAATGATCGCACGTCTTTCTTTGTTTGTGATCTAGGTGCTCTCTGCAGTTTTTCAAAGTTCTTGGGGTCAGGGGTCATGTTACCCTGATATACAGTATGTCCCAAGAATTCGAACTCTTGGCATCCAATACAACATTTTGTTGGTCTAGCAGTCAAGTTTTCTTCTCTGAGCCTATCAAATAGCATATTCAGAGAGTTAACGTGTTCTTCAAATGTTTCTGTAGCGATGAGGATATCATCCATGAAATTCGTGATAATTGGATTATTCAGGGGATCCAACAATTTGCGCAGCATTCTAGAAAACACACTCAGAGCATTTTTCAATCCGAATGGCAACATGTTGAATTCATAATGCCCTTCCGAGGTGCTAAAAGCTAAATAAGGTCGAACCTCAGGCTTCACTGGAATCTGGTAATAGCCTTTGCTAAGATCCACCTTCGAAAAGTATTTTGCCTTGTTCAGTCTGGCAAATAACTGTTTTGTGTCCGGTAATGGATCCACCAGACCTTCTGTGACAGCATTCAGTTTCCTGTAATCGATGCACAGTCTATGTTCCCCAGACGGTTTTCTCAACAACACTACACTGGAACTGTAGGGAGATTCACTGTGAGAAATAATCCCTTCCTTCAACAAATACTCTATCTCCTCTTTCAATGCTTTCTCCTTAGCGAAAGGAACAGAATAGGCTCTCATACAGATTGGTGTTGAGTCTACCAGCTTCATATCATACTCTAGCAAATTAGTATGCCCCGGTTTGTCTGTTAACACATCTGTATGTTTGTAACGAGATGGTATGATAGTGGTTGTTGTCTTGATGACAGTTCAAAAAAGAATAATGAACTCCACGAAATACCCCAGTCTCAGAAATGAGCACTGGTGTATGATAGCACAAATGATAGTCAGACAGTAAAGACCCCTGGTCCGGTGGTAATAAGAAGATCAAGAGCCTAGAGTGTCTTCTCGTAATAACTATCTTATGCTTTAAATAACAATGAAATTCAAATTGAACTCAATAGTAACTTTATGAAATTAACAAAATTCAAGTTACAATTAAAATCAATTTATTTATAATGATTCTGTTATCTTCTGTTCTTGAAATAGATAGAAATGCTATATGAATAGGAATTTTATATTTACACAATATCCAGAGAAATCACAGTGATATTATTTTACTTTACTGAATTACAGTGTCTCTGCTTTTCTGACAAAAAACGTAAACCAGTCTTTTTCTTCATATGACTTGACTCTTCACATATAAATTGATCGAATGTTCATCTGTTTCTGCACTTAACTGAGTGCTCCTTAAATGATGGTTGACAATGTTGGTGAGCTCCACACGACTGTATAGACTCGGCTGATCTTCCCATGTAGTAGGGATACCAGCACAACCAGGTAGACCAGCGGTAGTGCTCCGTGTCGCTATGCAGGATAACACTTGGGTTCTCACTTCTGGCTTATGTTTATATGTACGACCGAAACCTGAAAACAACACAAAGACTGTGGCTAGCCTCTTTCCAAGAGTTCCCCTCGCCTAATGTATTGTTGTTCCGTGTCATCAGTAATGCATGTGTATGAATGCGCACATGTGTTTCTGGTTACATTGTTAGTTGTACAGATGTCTACTTGCCAACAACAAATTCAAATGATATGATTACAGTACATTATATTACATCATTCATTTACATCACATTATGTTACATAGTCCATTCTTCCATCTGCTATCTTTCCATCCAAGCAGAATTATTCTGACATATATTGCTTATGGTTATCAAAGTTTGAGAACCCCTGGCCTACTTTGTGCCCATAGAGCAGTCAAATCAATTTGGGGGTCATTGGTACCAATGGGTTGAGAACCACTGGGATATAGTCTCCCATGCTGCCATAAATCAGTAGGGGTGTCCTTGCGGCCAGGGCTTAAGAACCACTTATTTACATGGTTGCTGCTTGAACATTTCTTCTATATGAGTGTGTTCCTGGTCTCAACCTTGAGAACCATTGGCTGTCAGTCAGATTATTACGTTCATAACAATGGCTACTGAACTGTTGCCCATCGTTACATAGTGCTATGTTGAAGTTATAAGCAATGATATAACCTGATAGGATAATCATAGAGCAGGATACATTCATATAAACACATTATTAAAACAGGACAAGGATAGTTCAGGATCGTTTCACAGCATGAGTGTTCAATGAAGTCACATATTTACATTATTTATGCATCAACAAAATAGGTACAGTAGCCCTACTCACCCTCTGGTCTTTTTCAGAAATACTAACAGGACTACTTCTGGCAAAGGCAGGCCAGCACAAATACTCAATGGTGAAGGAATACGTGCCTAGCTCTCTCCTTTTGTCCTCTGCGTTCTTTCAGTTCGTGTGTTTTTTTATTAATGTGTTTGCTACTTCATTTTGTAGCACGCCCCTTTCAACCATCTACCATGTACATGGATTTGTTGGTTATATCAGGACGTGTTTCTTTTATTGTAATATGTTTTTGTTTGTATTTGTTTTATATTATATTATCTCTAGTCGGTATTTTTTCCTTTTGTAGTTATAGTTCAACATGGTTTTAAAAAAAAAATCCAATATATGCTATTTTCTAAGTTAGTATGTTTTTTTGTTTTTACTGGATGGTTTATTTGGTTAATCTGTATGTTTCTGGGGCGAGTCTTTCACCAGTTTGGACTACTGGTTCAATTCCTTATTTGATTTTTATATGTTAGCTTTAGTTTTTGTAATATAGTGTTTTATTAACTTTTGCATTTCTGAAGGGCTCTTTGTGCCTATGAGATTTTCTACACTCATTTCTACCTTGTGGTTACTACAGTATGTCTTAATGTTTTGCCTCTGTTGGTCATATTTTTTGCAGTCCACTAGAAAGTGCCTAATTGTGTTTGGTTCTTGACACTCTTCACATGTGGGTTCCTCTATCATGAAATATCCAGTTCCCAGCTTGAGTCTCAGCAATTTTTTATTAATTGGTATTTTTAGTTCATCTTTTATTTGACATTTTTTGCTTGGTTTTTTAAGGATTTTATATGAGTGTCTTGCTTTTTTACTTAGGTCCCATGCTGTTATCCATTCTTTAGTTATTTTTTGAGCAATTAAGCTCTTAATTTCAAACTTCCCTAAGCCTACTTCAATTTGGTTATGGCTAGTTCTCCCCCCTTTGGCTTCTTTGTCTGCTAGCTCATTTCCTGCTATCCCCACATGTGATGGTATCCATGTTAGTGTTGCACTGCATCCTATATTTTGTAGATATGTATTAACCTGTAGTATTTCCTCTATAATGTCTGGCCTGCTGCCTTCTGTTCTGTTTCTGATTGCAACTACCTGCGTATTTATGCGCTTGGTCGGCCATCTTGCGTGAATCCGTGACTTTGCGCTGATTGGCTATTCCTTCAAGCAACTTCAGTCGAAAATATTTCTCGTATTTCACTTCGGGTAGGTGATCTGTGTTAGTTTCTAAACAGATACTTCAGTCGTTCTCATTACTTACAAAAGCTATTGCCTCTTGAGATATCTCGTTTTAATCGGACAACATGTGGCTTTCCTTCCATATCAATCTTTCCGAGATCCTTCTGTCCTTCCTTTTCCTATGAATTTTTAAACCGCACTTTTCATCATTTTCCGAACTGTTTGACCCACTTGGGTGATCATATCCCCATAATTATAAAAGACATTGTCTTCCTGGCTATATCCACACCTGGGTCTACTCTCCCTCTATGACTCAGTGAAGTAGAATTTCCATCGGTCAGTCCGTTGATTTTAAATGAATTTATTACTGCGTGGTCCGAACACAGATTTCCTCCCTACCATCTTGCCAACGTAAATAATGCCTCCGGTATTGTTACACTTTGCCACAATAGTCCCCCCTTTCCTAGCTGGACATACGTCTAGCTATCAATGGAACAATACAGCTAGGCATTATGGTTCGTCCCTGCCAATACTTCCTGCCTCTGTCCTTCTTCCTGTACTGTGGGATGTCTACTTAGAAAATCCGCACCTACATTTTGCTTTCCTGGTATGTATTCTATCATGAAGGAATAAGGTTGTACCAAAAGAGCCCAACGCATTAATCTCGCATTTAAATGCTTAGATGAAGCTAAAAATGCCAATGGTTGATGATCACATTGCACAGTGAATTCCCTCCCATACAAGTAGGGTTGGAATTTCTGAATTGCCCATACTAATGCCAAACATTCTTTCTCTATAGTAGAGTAATTTAATTCAGCGGAGTTGAGTTTACGGCTGGCATAAGCAACAGGAAAAAGCTCTCCAGGCTGTGCCTCAGACTTCTGCATTAAAGTTGCTCCTATTCCAATATTGCTTGCATCCGTTCTCAAAATAAACTCCTGAGTTATATCTGGCAATTTCAGAATGGGTTTGCTAGTGAGCTTTTGTTTCAACTGAGAGTACGCACCCTCACATTCCGCTGTCCATTTTACATTGTCTGGGTGGCCTTTCTTTGTCAGGTTAGTTAGAGGTGCACACAATGTGTTGAAGTTTTGGATATATTTTTGGTAAAACCCACACAAAGAAACAAAAGATCTTACATCTTTCTTTGTCTTTGGTCTAGGTGCTTTCCTCAACTTCTCTACATTCCTGGGGTCTGGCGACATATTTCCCCTGGAAATAGTGTGTCCTAAGAATTCCAACTCCTGACAACCAATAAAGCATTTTGTTGGTCGAGCAGTCAGTCCCGCCTCTCTAAGTCTATCAAATAACAGGGAGAGTGCCGATAAATGTTCCTCAAATGTTTCTGTGGCGATGAGGATATCATCCATGAAATTTGCAATAGAGGGGTTCTTTAGCGGTTCCAGTAATTTTCTCATCATACGAGAAAATACACTTGGAGCATTTTTCAGTCCAAATGGTAATACATTAAATTCGTAATGCCCATCTGACGTACTGAATGCCAACATGTGTCTGATCTCAGTTTTTACTGGAATTTGGTAATATCCTTTACTCAGATCCACTTTTGAAAAATACTTAGCTTTGCTAAGAGCTGAGAACAGCTGATTAGTATCAGGCAAAGGATCAGCCTGTGATTCAGTGACAGCATTAAGCTTCCTGTAATCTATACATAATCTGTGTTCTCCAGTAGCTTTCCTGAGTAGCACTACACTTGCACTATAAGCTGATTCTGACTTCGAAATAATGTTTTCCTTAAGAAGGTAGTCAATTTCTTCTTTTAAGGCTTGTGCTTTTGCAAATGGAATAGGGTAGGTTTTCACACAGATAGGTGTTGGGTCTAGAACTTTCATGTCATATTCTAGTAACTTTGTACACCCTGGTTTATCCGTGAGTACATCTTCATGGGCTTTCAGTAACCTTGTCACTTGCTCTCTCTTAACCTGAGACAGATGTTCACTGACATTCACCTGCTCATGACTCTCTGATGACTTTAATGGATATTCAGTAGAGGTGAGAGGTTCGTGGCTCATCTCTGTTGCTATAGCAAGTGTCATCATATGAGCAACGTCTGTAGATGTCCTGTCATAATATTTCTTCAACAGATTGACATGGTACACCTTTTCCTTCCCCTTCTTATCAATCTTGTAATTCGTCCTAGATACCTTTTCTAGAACCACATATGGTCCTTGCCAACCTGTTTGTAACTTGTTGTTACCACTGGGCAAAAGAAGAAGCACCTTCTCTCCTACAGCAAGTTCCCTATCCTTCGCCTTCTTATTGTGATACTCAGCATGTTTTCTTCTGTCTTTACGCAAATTATCGTTTGCCAGTTTCCATCCAGTTTTAAGTCGAGAGGTTAACTCGTTCACATACTGGAATGCTGATGTAATGGTCTCTTCTGCTTTTTCATCGGTCCATGTCCGCAACAATGCTTCCAGAGGACCTTTTATTGGGCGGCCAAATAATAATGTTGCCGGAGCCAATCCAGTAGAATGGTGCGGGACTTCCCGGTACGCAAACAATGCAGCCGGTAAGTACACATCCCAGGTATCTGGTTTTTCCAGTGCCAGCTTTCTAAGTATCGACATTAGGGTCCCATTGAACCGTTCTACCTGCCCATTCCCTTGGGGATGATAAGGAGAGCAATGATAGTGTCTGGCCTGAAATATCTTAAATACCTCTTCAGTCAGCTTTCCCTTGAACTGAGAACCATTGTCAGTCAATATCTGATGGGGGAAACCTAACCGGGTGAATATTGTTAACAGTGCCTCTGCCACATGTATAGAGTCAATTGCTGACATGGCTACTGCCTCTCCCCACATTGAACAAGTGTCGACTAGAGTCAGTATGTAACTGTTCCTCTTCTTAGTCCTAGTGAGGGGTCCTACAATATCCCACTGCCACTCTTTCAAAGGGGGTACCCATAATAGGCATTTCTCCCAAGGTGGCTGGAGCAGTCCAATGCTTTGGAGCTACCCTTTGACATTCTGGGCAGGACTTAACATATCGTTTTATGTCTTCGGTGATTCCTGGCCAGAAATAGTGACACGCTATCCTTTGACCTGTGGCACCTATTCCCATGTGACCACTAAAAGGTATAGCATGCCCTAGTTCCATCACCTTTGCCCTATACGAAATTGGTACTACTAGCTGCCCATGCCCTTGAGATCCGTTTCCAGCTTTTCTGTACAGTAGACCATTTTTCATATAAAAATCTCCCTTTTCCGGAGGGTTATGAGCTTTTGGCAGTTTGCCAAAGCAGGGTTTCAGTGTACTATCTTCTGCTTGAGTTTTTTTCATCTCTTCTGGATGAGTGTTTATCGGACTTTCCTCCATCCTTTTGGAGCTTGACCTGGTCTGGACTGCTGCCATGACTACAGGTTTTACCGGGTCTCCTAAAAAGACATACCTACATCCCAGTATCAGAGGGTATATAGGCTCATCAATCACAGCGGCCTTGATTACTCCTTCCACATATCGAGATTTTACATTAATTGTGGCTATGGGCAATGTCATGGTTGCTGTTCCCTTTGTTGCTCCCTGTATCTCCACTGTTTCTGTGGTGATTTGTTCTGGGTTTACAAGGGTAGCGCTCACGACTGAATCAAAATCCAGACCTGTGTCGTACAAGCATGTGACTTGTGTGCCATTCACAGTCACCAGTTCACTGACAGGGGGATGAGTGAAGCTATTCTGACTCACTGTCAGTTCCTTCCTTTCCCTATTCCCTGTTGCCATACATGCCACGTGATGAGGAGGGGTTTTCTTCCTACAGTCCACACTATTATGATTGCTCATTTTGCAGTATCGGCACCACTTTTCTTCCTTTCTATACTGTTTCTTTTCATATGCCAGAGGGTTTCTATCGTTCTGCTCAAACCTTGGTTTGTTTTTAAAAGGTGGTCCTGGTTGGGTCCATTTCCTTCATACTTGGTGTAATGTTGAGGTTTCTTGACTACTTCACCTTGCTTTCGTTTTGCTCCCAGTGTTAGAGAATGTGCCAATTGGTGACTTTCAGCATATTTGATTATGTCTTCCAACCTATCCCATCTGTTTTCTACCAGAAATTTCTTCGTTTCAGGGGTCATGGAATCTAAAAGTTGTTCTATCAGAATCATTTCCTTGAGTCCCTCGAAATCTTGCGAAAAGTTTCCCAGTGTACACCATCTCAGTAGGTAAGTGTCCAACCGAGCTGTGTATTGTTGGTACGTTTCTCCAGCCTCCTTCTTGGCAGTTCGGAATTTCTTACGATAAGCCTCTGAATTTTGCTCATAGCGAACAAGCAATGCTTGCTTCAGAGCCTCGAAGTCTTCCTGTTCCTCTTTGGGTAGTTTCAAAAACACTTCGTAAGAAATACCCCTCAATCCTTGAGAGAGCTTAACACTCCACTTTTCCTTCTCTAGGCCATATGATGAAGCAAGTCGCTCAAACCTGTCTATGTAGGCCTCAATAGAATCGTCCTTCTCTATAAAAGCATCCAAATGGAAGTTCATAGCACCCTTTTGAGGACCTTGGCTAGAGCTACTGTCAGAGTGAGGAGAACTGCTACCATTTATACTTGCAGTTGCCTGAATTTCCAGTTGTCTTAACTTCAACTCATGTTCTCTTTCAGCCTGAATCCTTCCTTCCTCTCTCTCGACCTCTAATCTCCTTTCTTCAGCTTCCATTTTCTTAGCTTCTCTTCCAGCTTCTAATTCAAGCTTCTTGGTCTCCCTTTCGGCTTCCAATTTCTTAGCTTCTCTACCAGCTTCTAATTCAAGCTTCTTGGTCTCCCTTTCGGCTTCCAATTTCTTAGCTTCTCTACCAGCTTCTAATTCAAGCTTCTTGGTCTCCCTTTCGGCTTCCAATTTCTTAGCTTCAATGTCCATATACTTATCACTTTCCACAGTGACATACTGGATAAGAGCATCGCCACTTAGGCCCAAGTCCTTCCCCATTTGTATAATGGCAGACTTAACCTTTACCAGATCAGCCATTGTCTTGCTGTTGAGAGGGTGAATAGTCTTACTCAACTAATTAATTCAAGCTTAATTAAATTAAACTTAATTAATGAATATTGTCACAATCTATGTGAGAGTCTGTCTATTTGTACTCAATGGTACTTCAACAAAAAAATTATTTAGATATTATATATTTTATATATATATATTTTTCCACTGTTGGGAAAAAAAAAATTCAAAAAAATAATTTTCTAAGAAAGAAGATAGCGTTTTGGCTCAGGACTATCAAGGATATCCCGCGAACGAGCCCCCAGTGTAACGAGATGGTATGATAGTGGTTGTTGTCTTGATGACAGTTGATGATAGTTCAATAAAGAATAATGAACTCCACGAAATACCCCAGTCTCAGAAATGAGTACTGGTGAATAATAGCACAAAGGATAGTCAGACAGTAAAGACCCCTGGTCCGGTGGTAATAAGAAGATCAAGAGCCTAGAGTGTCTTCTCGTAATAACTATCTTATGCTTTAAATAACAATGAAATTCAAATTGAACTCAATAGTAACTTTATGAAATTAACAAAATTCAAGTACAATTAAAATCAATTTATTTATAATGATTATCTTATCTTCTGTTCTTGGAATAGATAGAAATGCTATCTGAATAGGAATTTTATATTTACACAATATCCAGAGAAATCACAGTGATATTATTTTACTTTACTGAATTACAGTGTCTCTGCTTTTCTGACAAAAAACGTTAACCAGTCTTTTTCTTCATATGACTTGACTCTTCACATATAAATTGATCGAATGTTCATCTGTTTCTGCACTTAACTGAGTGCTCCTTAAATGATGGTTGACAATGTTGGTGAGCTCCACACGACTGTATAGACTCGGCTGATCTTCCCATGTAGTAGGGATACCAGCACAACCAGGTAGACCAGCGGTAGTGCTCCGTGTCGCTATGCAGGATAACACTTGGGTTCTCACTTCTGGCTTATGTTTATATGTACGACCGAAACCTGAAAACAACACAAAGACTGTGGCTAGCCTCTTTCCAAGAGTTCCCCTCGCCTAATGTATTGTTGTTCCGTGTCATCAGTAATGCATGTGTATGAATGCGCACATGTGTTTCTGGTTACATTGTTAGTTGTACAGATGTCTACTTGCCAACAACAAATTCAAATGATATGATTACAGTACATTATATTACATCATTCATTTACATCACATTATGTTACATAGTCCATTCTTCCATCTGCTATCTTTCCATCCAAGCAGAATTATTCTGACATATATTGCTTATGGTTATCAAAGTTTGAGAACCCCTGGCCTACTTTGTGCCCATAGAGCAGTCAAATCAATTTGGGGGTCATTGGTACCAATGGGTTGAGAACCACTGGGATATAGTCTCCCATGCTGCCATAAATCAGTAGGGGTGTCCTTGCGGCCAGGGCTTAAGAACCACTTATTTACATGGTTGCTACTTGAACATTTCTTCTATATGAGTGTGTTCCTGGTCTCAACCTTGAGAACCATTGGCTGTCAGTCAGATTATTACGTTCATAACAATGGCTACTGAACTGTTGCCCATCGTTACATAGTGCTATGTTGAAGTTATAAGCAATGATATAACCTGATAGGATAATCATAGAGCAGGATACATTCATATAAACACATTATTAAAACAGGACAAGGATAGTTCAGGATCGTTTCACAGCATGAGTGTTCAATGAAGTCACATATTTACATTATTTATGCATCAACAAAATAGGTACAGTAGCCCTACTCACCCTCTGGTCTTTTTCAGAAATACTAACAGGACTACTTCTGGCAAAGGCAGGCCAGCACAAATACTCAGTGGTGAAGGAATACGTGCCTAGCTCTCTCCTTTTGTCCTCTGCGTTCTTTCAGTTCGTGTGTTTCCCTTCACTTCCAACTACCTGCGTATTTATGCGCTTGGTCGGCCATCTTGCGTGAATCCGTGACTTTGCGCTGATTGGCTATTCCTTCAAGCAACTTCAGTCGAAAATATTTCTCGTATTTCACTTCGGGTAGGTGATCTGTGTTAGTTTCTAAACAGATACTTCAGTCGTTCTCATTACTTACAAAAGCTATTGCCTCTTGAGATATCTCGTTTTAATCGGACAACATGTGGCTTTCCTTCCATATCAATCTTTCCGAGATCCTTCTGTCCTTCCTTTTCCTATGAATTTTTAAACCGCACTTTTCATCATTTTCCGAACTGTTTGACACACTTGGGTGATCATATCCCCATAATTATAAAAGACATTGTCTTCCAGGCTATATCCACACCTGGGTCTACTCTCCCTCTATGACTCAGTGAAGTAGAATTTCCATCGGTCAGTCCGTTGATTTTAAATGAATTTATTACTGCGTGGTCCGAACACAGATTTTCTCCCTACCATCTTGCCAACGTAAATAATGCCTCCGGTATTGTTACACTTTGCCACAATGTTCCTCCAGAACCTGTTGAATTCTCTCCCTCTGATTTTTAGTCAGGTGCTTACTGACTTTTACCTGTGCGGCTGTCTCACAGGGGTGTAATGGGTATTCATGTGAGGTGAGTGGTTCCTTTTTCATTTCGGTTGCGATAGCCAAGGTCAGTAGAGGGGTGACTTCCTGGATTTATCTGTCCAGATACTTCTTTAAAAGTTTTACATGGTATATTTTTTCCTTCCCCTTTTTGTCAATCTTATAATTTGTTCTAGACACCTTCTCTAGAACTGTGTATGGACCTTGCCATCCAATTTGCAACTTATTATTGCTGCCGGGTAGTAGAAGAAGTACTTTCTCTCCCACAGCTAATTCTCTGTCCTTTGCTTTCTTGTTGAAATAAGCTGCATGTTTCTTCCTGGCTTGTCTCAAATTATCATTTGCCAGTTTCCATCCAGCTTTCAGACGAGTGGTCAGCTCGTTCACATAGTTATATGATGAGGTAACAGTTTCCTCTGCCTCCTCATCTGTCCACGTCCTTAATAAGGCTTCCAGTGGACCTTTTATTGGCCTCCCAAATAACAGGGTTGCGGGTGCCATCCCGGTTGAACTATGTGGTACTTCCCGGTACGCAAACAACGCAGCGGGCAAAAATTGATCCCACATATCAGGTTTTTCATGTGCCAGCTTTCTCAGGATAGAAATGAGAGTCTCATTGAACCTCTCTACCTGACCGTTCCCTTGTGGATGGTACGGGCTACAATGAAAGTGTCTGGCTTGAAATAGCTTAAAAACTTCTTCTGTTAGTTTCCCCTTGAACTGTGAGCCATTATCAGTCAAGATTTGATGCGGGAATCCTAATCTTGTGAATATTGTAAGCAATGCCTCTGCCACATGTTTCAAATCGATTGATGACAGGGCTACCGCCTCTCCCCACATAGAACAAGTGTCCACCAGAGTAAGGATGTAACTGTTCCTCTTCTTGGTCCGAGTGAGAGGTCCCACAATATCCACTGCAACCCTCTCAAAAGGTGTTCCTACTATGGGCATTTCCCCTAGAGTTGCAGGAGCAGTCCAATGCTTTGGAGCTACCCTTTGACATTATGGACAGGATTTTACATATCTTTTTATATCTTCCGTTATCCCTGGCAAGAAGTAGTGACAAGCTATACGCTGTCCTGTGGCGCTGATCCCCATGTGACCACTGAAGGGTATCGCATGCCCTAGTTCCATCACTTTCTCCCTATATGAAGTAGGAAGAACCAGCTGGTTGTTACCATTTGTTCCAGTTCCAGCCTTCCTGTATAATAATTTGTTCTTCATATAATAATCTCCCTTGCTTGGAGGTGTGTGACATTTGGGCAATTTTTTAAAACATGGCTTGAGTGTCCTATCCTCAGCCTGCGCCTTCCTCATCTCCTCTGGATGGGCATTTATAGGTTCACCTTCTTCTTTCTTTGACTGTGACCTGGTCTGCACTGTCGCCATGATCACAGGTCTCTTGGGATTCCCCAAAACGACGTATCTACACCCCAATATCAGAGGGTAGATTGGTTCATCTATCACTGCTGCTCTGATTTCTCCTTCCACATAGCGAGTTTTCATCGTTATCCTTGCGATGGGAAGTGTCATGAGTGGTATGTCATTAGTCGCCCCTTGTATTTCCACTGTTTCGGTGGTATACTGATCTGGGTTCACTAGGCTAGACCTCACAACTGAATCCAAATCCAAACCTGTATCATATAGGCACCTTGTGGTGACCCCGTTACAAACAACATCCTCACAAACTGGGGGGTGATAAGGTTCCTGCTGTCCAGTAGGTTTAACTTTTAATCTCTGGTTCCCCGATTTCATTGCAGCAATGTTAGAAGGTTTCCTTTTACAAAATTCGGTGTTATTGTTGTCCTTCTTACACATTTACACCACCTCTTTCCTTGGTTAAACGGTTTTCTTTCATTATATTTTTGGTCATTGAACTGTGAGTTTCTATCACGATAATCATTGCGTGGCCTATCAAAGTTTGTCCTACCTTTGTTACCTTGTTCCCTGGTATCAAATTTATTAAAGTGCTGTGTGGCCTTAAAATTCTCTACATGTTTCTTTTTAGTGCCAGCTACCTCTGCCTGGGCTGCTTGATACCTCTCAGCGACATTCAGTACTTCACCCAACCTCTCTGCACCTTGTTCCATGAGAAACTTTCTCAGGTCTGGAGCCATGGACTCTTTTAATTGCTCTATCATGATCATTTCTTTAAGATCTTGGGTCTTCCCCAGAGCAGTCCATTTCTCCAAATAGGTTTCCAGTCTGGCAGAGAATTGGGGGTATGTCTCCCCAGACAACAGCTTGGCATTTCTAAACTTCTTACGATAAAATTCACCATTCTTTTCATATCTTAATAACAGAGCCTGCTTTAGCATGTCATAATTGTCTTGGTCGTCTCTATTCATTTTTGCAAACACTTCATAAGATGTTCCCCTAAGCCCCTGGGATAACTTTAGGCTCCACCTTTCTCTCTCTAACCCATATGTGGTAGCCAAAAGTTCAAACCTACTGAGAAAACTTTCTATGTCATCGTCTTTCTCAACAAAATGGTCTAAATGAAAACCCATAGCCGAAGTTGAGGCTCCCTGACTAGCAGTGGCATCGGAGGTAAAGGGGCTGGCACCATTTTCAGGAGCATGGCCTTGAACTTCCAACTCCCTTAGTCGTAACTCGTGCTCCCTTTGCAATCTCCTATCTTCTGCTTCCCTTTCAGCAGCCTGTCTCTTTTCCTCTCTTTCAGCAGCCTGTCTCTTTTCCTCTCTTTCAGCAGCCTGCCTCTTTTCTCTCTTTCAGCCTCTAATTTCTTCTCTTCCAATTGGAGCCGCTTTATTTCAGCCACCCTATCCGCCTCCAATGCCTTAGCCTCTTTGTCAGCCTCAATCTGCAGCCTCTTAAGTTCTTTGTCAGCCTCAATTTGTAACTTCTTCTCTTCAGCTAACCTCCTATCTTCCCTTTCAATATACTTGTCACATTCTGAAGTTACATATTGGATCAAAGCCTGACCCTCCATGTTCATTTCCTTAGCAGTCAGCACAGCAGCCGATCTGAATTTGGCTAGATCTGCCATCCTATATCACACAATCTAATAATGTTCTAAGATAATTACAAAACTCTAATTAACAAAGTGACAGTCTAATTAGTTACTACTGGCTGTGAAGATTCATCAACTCTTACTTTCCACCTTAATTATTTCTTACGAATAACTTTAATTTTTAGGGACACTGTTGAATTTATACCAACTTATACCCCAATAGTTTAATTCCCGGACCAGGAGATCCCAATATATGTGAAAAATTCAGATCCCAGACGAGCCTACCAATATATGTGGTGGATTTTGATGTTATAAAGTGTGGTTTCTATGTTACTTAATGTACTGAAGAAGGTCAGTTGTGAAGGTCCCTGAGGATAACAGTTTATGTGAGTTTACAGGGTACTTTGCTACTACCACCTATGACCTCAAACAGACTTAATTGTGACTAATATGAATGATAGCTACCTATAATGTCTAGGGTAATGAACTGTGGTGTGCTGGAAATTGTGTACACAAACACACACACAAACACTAATCTTAAGCTCTATGATCAAGTCAATTAACACTGTGTTAAAATTTAGGAATTACAATTTTTTTCAAATTTATTTGGTCTTGTACCAAAGTTTTCTTCTGGTCAGGACTTTTTAAATAAAATCAAATATGAATCAATTTCAATAAATTTACATAGAATCAGGTAAACACATGAAAGACTTGTACATATATATAAGTTGAATCTACTAGTATTGTTATTAACTAAAAGTCTTTAGAATCTAGTGCTGGATGTCGGGTCGGGTAATTTCATCATTCCCAGTCTGTGGTTAATAGTGTTCATTAGCTCTTACACAAGATTTATGGTGGAAAAAGTTATTTATACACAAGTGATTTTCAAATCTACTAAGTTGGTTGATGAATTTCCGCAGGCCAGATCTACAATACTTAGCTGGCCTGAGACGACTGAAGAAAGCTGTTCCTTAGGCCCACTCCTCAAATGCTCTGAGGTAGTATGGTAGGCATCTTAGTTCATGCAATGGAGTACTCATCAGAACATCTGGCACTAGCACAGTGCCAGACCAAGAAACTCTGAAACCACAAAATTAGGCTATGTCTTAACATACTACCTAATCCACCATGTTTACAAGCATAAATACATTGTATTACCAAGACAGGGTCAGATCTCTCTGACCGACCCAGCACATCTACATCCAGGCTGTTATCAAGTAGCACTAGCTCCATTCCTCTCCCTTATGGATTGCACTGCATCTGAAATAGTTTCATTAATCTCTTTTTTCCATATAATAAGGTGGGTGATATGTTTCCACCTGACCACCTGAAAAGAAACATCGGTATTCCACCTTTCTAATAGTTTATAACATTATATTTCAATCTCTAGGCCTTGGAACAGTTGGCTGGGGACCTAGAGTAAGCACTCACTTGTCGTAATCATTTTTCATTATATGGCAGTATCAATCACTCAAAATTGTTAAATAAAAGATTAATAATTTCTTCCTTACCACAATTCAAAATGAAAACACACAGTTACGTTGATATAGCACAAACTCAGCTGAGCTGCTGGCTAGACAATGGCGTCCCACCACTATTAGTATATATTTCAATGGACGACAACTTCTTAGCCTCAACGAACTGCTTGTATGGACAGTCTTTGATAAAATGGCAACGAGCCGGCAAATATTTCAATAATCTTAGCTATTTCCTCCAATGGGAGTACTGCCCCTTTAGAATTTAAAATTTCAAACTAAATGTCCAATTTTTGGTCAAATGTGTACTGTTTTTCTGTCGGTCGGTCTGTCCTAACTTGTCAATTCCTCAGTTTGGACTTGGTTATGGCCCAACTACAAAAAAACTATTCAAATTTTTCCTCACCCACCGCTTAAATTTCTACTTCGAAGATATTATTAGATTCTCTCCTCCTTCTCTCCCCCTTGTTTACATGTACTTTTTTTTTTCCTGCCTTCGTCTCAAGGACGCGTCAAATGTAACTTTAGTGAATGCAAAACTAACATGTGTTTGCAAGTCTGCATCGAACAAATCAGTCTTTTGTCAATAACTTCTGAATTATCTGTCCGTCCTTTTATTTGAAGGCATATTATTTATCAGGAAAAGATAAGCTCTCAAACTAGCTAATTTTTGAGATTCTAAACCTATTAATAAGAAAGTCCATATTTTTTTCCATGTTAGTCTTGACAGCTTTACTATCACGCGTTCACTTCTTTTCCATGTCCTGTCCCGCTATTTTCGAGAGTTTTACGTCATTCTATATAAGAGCTAAGTCTGTTTTCGTGATCTAAGTGGCTACATGTTTTGACTTTACCTCGTATTTCAGACACTAACTACGAGCTCGCGCGTATGTTAGGCTTAGATTTAAACGCTAGCAGACAGCATCATTTTATTCTTCCCTCCTTTTCTTACCCCGTCTGAATGAATAGGCCTTTCGCGTTCCCATGTTATAATTAGTTTTTTTCTTTCTATGACACTAGAAAACGATGGTACGGTCTACCAAATCAACGCGCCTGTGGCGTGGGCGAAAAAGCCGCAGAATAACCTATCGATATTTTATCCTTACATTTTATGTTAACTTTTATTTTTATAATGGAGGATTTTAGCGCTGTATCAATGTATTCCACCACACAAGTATTAAATAAATAACTATACACGTTGTATAAGTGTAAATATAAACGTAGAGTTGGAGGCAATACATACGTGCGGTCCACACACGCACTAAACAATGTTCTCGTATCTGTTCATTGCTGAATTATTTTGTTCAGTTAGGGGCTCGCCTATATTGTAAGTCAGTTGCTGTATTCTATATTTAAGTATTAGGAACAAGAGTGGCGAGCAAAAATATTATATCTCAACGATATTGCTGTTGACTTCCTTTCTTCCTTTTGAGCTCTCTACATATGCGAATTCTCCTTCTATCCCCTCTACTGACAAGAGTTTTTTCTAAAGTAAGAGTTATCTAACTTTCTAAACTATCCTTTACTTTAAACCACTAAAACACAGATTAGGGAATTTACGCTTCAACGACCACCAGCAACCACCATTACTTCTACAATTATCACTACCACTACTGCTGCCGAAACTACTATACTACTGCTACTACTACTATATTATGTCACTGCTACTATTACTACCGTTACTGCTTCTAATCCCACTACTACTACCGCTAGTACTACCTTGGCTACTCCTACGACTATTACAACTACCATCGCAACCGTCAGAACCACCACCACGATTATAAAAACACTACCACTACTACTTTTACACCAACAACAACTATTACTGCTACTAGCAATGCTAATACTACCTTTGTTACCACCATTAACACTACAATTATTACTACTACCGCTACTATTACTGTTCATGCTGCCACTACTACTTCTGCTACTACTACTTCTGCTACTACTACTGCTGCTACTGCTAGTACTAAAACTAACGCTGCCTTGCTACTCACTGCTTCTACTACTACTACTACTACTACTAATACTACTACTACTAATACTACTAAACAGTGAGAGACGTGTCACATCTAACCTAAAGTCAGTCAGTCATAACCCTCCACTCCAAAAGGAGCATAGGCCTTCAACAAACACATGCCAAGTCCTCCTGTCACGTGCCATCATCTCAAGTTCTTTCCACGTTCTCCTCATCATTTTCACCTCTGTTTTCAGCTCTCTTCTCCATGTGCTTCTTGGTCTACCTCTGCCTCTCTTGCCCTGGGGGTTCCAGAACAAGGACTGCCTTGTAATGCTATCAACAGGTCTCCTCAGTGTGTGTCCAATCCATCGCCATCGTCTTCTTCTCATCTCTTGTTCCACTGGCACTTGTCTAGTTCTTGTCCTCAGTTCCACGTTGGTAACCTTGTCATACCATTTTAATCCCTCTATTCTACGCAAGCACTCATTTATGAAAGTCTGTAGCTTTTTGGTTGTTGTCTTTGTTGTTCTCCATGTCTCAGAGCCATACAATAGGACTGACTTCACATTTGAGTTGAAGATTCTTATTTTCGTGTTGGATCCAATTTCTCTTGATCTCCATATATTTCCCAGTGCAATGAACGCTCCTCTTGCCTTATGTATTCTTATTTTGATATCGCTGTCTGTCCCTCCAACTTTGTCTATATTACTGCCAAGATAGGTGTACGATTCTACATCTTGTATTGGTGTTTCTTCAAGTTCAACCCTAATATCATTACCTGCATTTATTCTCATTATTTTTGTCTTTTCCCTGTGTATTTTCAGACCCAATTACTGTGACCTCTCATCGAGGGTTTTCAATTTGTCCTGCATCTGATTACGGTTATGGGACAGAAGAGCCAAGTCATCAGCAAAATCCAGATCATCCAACTGTTTAGTCAGAGTCCACTGGATTCCATTTCTGTTGAGTGTTGTCGATGATCTCATAACCCAGTCTATTGCTAAGAAATCAAGAAATCAACCTAAAGTACATAGCAAACATTTTACGATCTTGTAGAGGTTTTAATGTTTCTAACTTTATTTTCTTTTTTTCAGAAAGCAGCTGTGACCACAAGATTTCTTTTCTTCGAACATGCCATGAACGACACATACGTGGAGAACTTATACTCAGACGTATGTCCATATGAAAGCACTTATGTATGTATGTAGGTGTAAAAGCAATGGTGCTGACTACATTGCCTCATGAATTGGGAACCAGAGCATCTCTATGAAGGTTAAAGGCTGTCGGCGTAATGCTGACCACATCACCCCTAGTGTGCCGATGGTCGAGAAAATATGCGCCTAACACCATATTCTTAATATGCTTCAATGGGCGTGCAACGGGATCCTTTACCTTACCTTTTACTGACTTCATTCCTACAACAGATCTGCCGTGTTGTCCACAATTATCCGTAGGATGTGTTGTTGCATGAATGAAACTGAGGCACCATTGCATTTTAATAATAGTTTTTTATAAGATCGTTTTAACAGATCGGAGAGATTAACAGGTATAGCGTCCGCCTCTAAATCGTAAGGTACCGGGTTCGATTTCTAGCACAGGAAATATATTTGACTGACATTTTTTTCAGAAGCAGTGGGTCCTAATGATGTAAACTTCCACCTGTTATGTTGGATAGTGAGAACGGTTGCCTAGCCTTCTCGGATAAGGGTAAAAAAGGAGTTCCCGTGTGTACGTTGAACACGTAAAAAATACCACGGCAGTTGGACATCGTAAAGAGTAGACCATACGACCGCTGCCGTGGCTAAATTTACAAAATTAGGAAAACCTACCCAACACAAATATATTTCTAGAATGTGTAATTCCTGTATACACTCAGTGGATTCTCACCGGCGCTACAGAGTTCGTGAACAATATTAAAATCCTCCTTGTATGATCTGAGGGAAGAGATCGGAGCACTTTTGGAGTTGTCCGTGTGTAATGAAGATGCTACTTGTAACGTCTCGTTGTTTGTTTCTGTTTTGTAATGGGTCAATTAATTTGAGTACATCGTACTGACAACACGAATGTATAACGGCATTGTCACCACAGGACATACAATCTGGCAGAAGAGCATAAGTCGTCTGGTAATGGGTCCAGGATACATATCGTACAATATTTATTTAGTTCTTCACAAAATTCAAGCAATGTCAAAAAAATTGAGAATCTTGAACATTTGTTTCTGTTGCGTGGTGATTTGGTCTGAACAATGTTCCATGTGTTATGAATAAAACAATTATAAAATTCTGGCCATTGTTTTCTTCCTTGATATGTTAGTTTTAGTGCATCGTGCCTTTGATGGAAGATTAAGCGAATGCTGGGGTGGAAGATTCCAAACAATACTTGAACTTTGGAATACGATTGATTTGATAAGTCATTTCATTGAGTCCGTACATTTAATTCACATGTACACATTTCAAATAGGGACAGAACATGAGTCATGCATAAATTAATCAATGGCGTAGACTGCTGTTTTACGTGTCAATGTCCGTTTAAGGATACAGAGCAGTAATTGTCGTCAAAACATCACAGCTATATGCACGCGCAGCTAGACATGGCTACCTGCCGACAGTGAGACTGCGAGTCTGAATATATTCATACGAATTTGACGATTATTCTTCTCCTTCTGAGAATTCTAGTTAAATACTAACCTCCATAAATTTCCCTCTCATATAGAGTTCTAGGACTGACCCTAGTCCATCAAAAAATACACATATAAATGGCTATATCATGCCATTGCATTGGAAGGTTAGAACAACGCAGCTATTCAGCTTGGCGGTCAAGTAACAAAGGGTCACGTTTCTTAGTTACCGACTGTGTCCTAAACAACGCTATACACGTCATGATCGATCGTGCATGGAGCGTTCAAAATTGAAACCTCTATCGCAATATATTAAATGCCTTAACCTCTTACAATTGCACGTCTGATAACCTTTAGCAGACGGGACGAATAGTAACGAACATGGTACAGAACTGAATAAAATTATTAACTGAGTACGAATAAAATACACCAATTATCTACGGGACAGTACAGCTAACGCAAAATCGTCAAACGACAGCAGATTTGGACAACAAGTCCAATGTCAAACCTCAATGGGGTTTCCAAAGGTGCGATCGTTTAACTGCCCTAAGAAACGACCGAAATCAATTCAGGCATCGTGAAGCCACAGAATCTAATTTCGGTTCATCCTCCCTACCTCCCACGAATTAACAACACATTAAGACAACAAAAATTACATTAAACATAGATAAAAACATGCCGATGTAGGCAGAGGACAATGGACTTAGTTAGCACTGTTTGCAATACCAACAGTTAAACACCTAGATTTATCTTTACCGTTGCTTCGATCAGTGCTAGCGGTCGTCAACAGCTAGGCTAAAGCCCCTGACTGTCTGCTCCTATAGTCCATATCATGTGTTGGCTTCAAATGGCTCATGTTTCCTTTGGTTAGACTTAGAAACGGCTGGTTTCTTCGACAGATCACCTACACGATTTTCAGTGACGTCACGTTGTTAGGTATTATAATGAGTACTGCGTCACGTCAGCCTCGTACTGGTCATGTGATCGAAACTTGATCGTAAACATTTCATTCGAAAGTCATGAAGAAATTTTTTTGTCGTCCCCACACTGGCCACCACTGTTGCGTGGTGATTTGGTCTGAACAATGTTCCATGTGTTATGAATAAAACAATTATAAAATTCTGGCCATTGTTTTCTTCCTTGATATGTTAGTTTTAGTGCATCGTGCCTTTGATGGAAGATTAAGCGAATGCTGGGGTGGAAGATTCCAAACAATACTTGAACTTTGGAATACGATTGATTTGATAAGTCATTTCATTGAGTCCGTACATTTAATTCACATGTACACATTTCAAATAGGGACAGAACATGAGTCATGCATAAATTAATCAATGGCGTAGACTGCTGTTTTACGTGTCAATGTCCGTTTAAGGATACAGAGCAGTAATTGTCGTCAAAACATCACAGCTATATGCACGCGCAGCTAGACATGGCTACCTGCCGACAGTGAGACTGCGAGTCTGAATATATTCATACGAATTTGACGATTATTCTTCTCCTTCTGAGAATTCTAGTTAAAATACTAACCTCCATAAATTTCCCTCTCATAAAGAGTTCTAGGACTGACCCTGGTCCATCAAAAAATACACATATAAATGGCTATATCATGCCATTGCATTGGAAGGTTAGAACAACGCAGCTATTCAGCTTGGCGGTCAAGTAACAAAGGGTCACGTTTCTTAGTTACCGACTGTGTCCTAAACAACGCTATACACGTCATGATCGATCGTGCATGGAGCGTTCAAAATTGAAACCTCTATCGCAATATATTAAATGCCTTAACCTCTTACAATTGCACGTCTGATAACCTTTAGCAGACGGCGTTAATATCATATACCGTAACAATTCCCTCAAATAAATGCATGATCAGTCCATAAGTATGTAAGCATGCATGCTGATATGTCATCAATATATTCGTCTCATCTTTTCAGTTCTGGTCGTTGTACTAGTAGGTGCGTGTCAACCACAGATACCCAAGTAATGCAAACCCGAAATGTGAATTTATATTTCTTGAATAAAATACTTCTCTATAAGGTGCGGAACTTCTTCATAAGTTCGGAACCATCTTAACGATCGTTGAAGAACAAGTGGCGGCCTTTGAACTTATATTAATGCCACATAAAGGTACCGAATTCCTCCACAACTCCGGGAACTCGAAAAATACGTCTTCCTTGGACGAATGAAATATACCAAAGGCCCAGAATATTAGCCGTTAGATTAAATTAGCGGTACGGCGTTACGTCATTGACAACCGGGGACATATTAAATATGCAGCGTTCAATACAAGTTAAAAATCGTACTAAAACATAAGTTGCCACAAATAGACATATCTCCTCAAATAACAATTGCTATATGACTGTGTGTAACAATATACCATAACATATTAACTTTATTCCTTAACAATATACCGCGTTTTCGCGAAAAAAAATGGATTTGTTTTTTATTCAAAATCAAACAATTAATGCATTGGAAATTCGGCCAGAATTGATCACATAACAGTGTCAATAATTAATCAATTTAAAATTCTAGTCACAGTCTGTTTGCATGTGTGTACTAATTGAAGTAATGATACAAGACAAAAAGACGTGAGTCGTAAGTCATCAGTCAATGAAATAAAAGGAAAGTCAAATACATTAATTGCCAACATCGCGAAAATACAAGAGACAAAAAAAAATTATTGCATCAATTATGCTTAAAAATGACACAAAGAAGAAAGGGAACTAACTAATATTTGAAAATGCATGAATAACAAATTTAGAGGTTATCTCACTGAAAGCTAGCATTTGCTAAATCCAAACAGATAAAAATGAAAGTGTTTTTGTTTTTAAATGGGAAGTCAGATATGACATTATTAAATCATAATGGATTTAAATTAAAAAAGAATATATCTAATAGCAATTGATTGAGCAGATAACTGTTAATAAAGTCATCATATCTGAATAAACACCTGTATCTCTGGCGAAGAATACAATGTTCAACAAAACATTGTTGTGTGCGTCTGATCACAGCTATAAATTCGAATACTGTCCTCATGAAAGGCAAGTCAATTTCAATAGTAGGGAGGACACAAGCTCCTACAGAAATCTTGTATGTTAATGTGAGTGATCATTTTGAGAGAACTGTGCTACAACGTTCTATCAACGCCGTCAGATAAATTGCTAATTGGTCGACAAGCACAATTTTCGTACTTGTGATGTAAGTAAATTCCAACGACAGCGTACGTTTGCGACGTCTGACCATGATTATCGAATGTTCGACAGGTGCTGATAGGTAGGCTGCTGATAGATAGTCATAAGCATGTTCATAAGTGTGCCGAAACAAGTTGAAGTGACAGCGTAAGATATTGAAATCATTTAACGATTGTTAAGTGTTCATTCCGTGCTGTCAGGTAGGCTGCTGGTGGATAGTCAAATAAAATTACAACGTATGCCCTAGGAAAGTTTGTAAGCAGCGTAAGGGCATGATATAGTATCACGATTGGCAAAAGTTCAATAGATACTGTCAGGTAGGCTGTTGGTGGATAGGCATGCTTAATTCATGCGTTTGCCATAGGCAGGTTGAAAGCAGCGATAGTTTAACGTATCAGGTTCTGCCTGTGGACATCTTCAACGCGTCCGAAAGTTTGCGTGATATATATAAAGTAGGATGTAGCACACCATAAAATTCTTGCATCAGTGTGGCACCCAGTTCTTTGGAACTAGCATCTGTGTCAAGATACATAGGTAAGTTTATATCTGGAAACCACAAGATAGGAGGATTAAAAAATATATTAGATATAATTAAACGTGGCCTGGCATTCACGTGACCATTGCACGTGATATGGTAAGGCTTTCTTTAGCAGAGAGGATAGATCAGCAGTGACAGCAGACAGATTAGCAACAAATCTTTTTTAGAATTGAACTATACCCAAGAGACTACGTACTTGTTTTTTCGAAGTAGGGGTGGATAAGTTCATAATTTTAGAGACATTATGTGGAACGGTTTCTAGATAGCCGTGACCAACCGTATGATCTAAGAAAGAGGTCTCAGCTAAAGCAATCTGAATTTTGGTTGGTCGAGCAGTCAAGTGATGAAGGCGGAGAGTGTCTAATAAAAAAGAAAGACCTACGAAGTGCTTTTCCCAAGTGGAGCTGAACAGACACATGTCGTCTATAATCTTACGCCGGAGGTTTACATCATGCTGAGTCATCCCAGGTTGTGAAATAAATTTTACAGGCACGTTTTTCGTGGAATGATCCATCAATGCCAAATGACCACTGTCATTAGCAAAAACTATGGTACCAAAGACGAATACGATCAAAATGACCAGTAACATCCTGTGAAGAATGTATGGGTAGTTAGTAGATACAAATTTCCTAAATATACGGTTACATCTCATGAGTGCTGAGAGTGGCATCCCAGTGAACATAGGCCACAAGTAAATGAAATTAATGTTAGGCATAGTTTGGTTTGTGACAGATGTGCCTTGGATATAGGTACATCATAAGATGTTGGTACATCATTATCACACCGTGTGATTCCTTCTGTTAAATTGGACATAGTCGTCAATGTCAGGAAAACCAGACATCATATCTTTGTGATTATCATCATGAGCAGTGATCTTTCATCAGAATGACTTTTACAATTATTAATTCACTGGTATGGTATGTTGCGTGATAAATTCTCGTGTATTTCTTGAAAGCAAGGTAAATTGACTTTTTCATTAACTCTATAGATTTTGGGTCGTGAGCGATTTCGATTCATAGCCTGTCTTCGAAAGTCGTCGTCACGAGATGTTTTTTCCCAGCTCACATGTCGCTGCATTGTACTGCATCGGTTGATGCATGTACCAAGGACCATTACTTGCTACTTTGTTAAATGAACTAGGTTTGGAAAACCTTTATTATCTAGAGGATATTTTTGAGGACATTATTTATACTTCGGCAGACGTGTCTGTCTTGCTGAAGTCAAACTAAGGAGAGTGAACTGATCTCATACATCTGGTTATCTCCTGGCTGTTATAGAAAAGGATGGAGTTTTTCACCTGACTACATTTACAGCACTTTGAAATATAACATGCATCTGACTCATCATTGTAATGCTGTCTACCGTCTATTGCTGTATTGAATGTTGCTGTGATAATGACTGTTTGATGTGCCTACATATTCGCGTAACCATTTTGTCACTGTGGCGTCCACAATAAATAATGAAGAAAAACGTCAACGGCTGTTACAAGAATCATTGACTTTATACGTCGTGAGTTTACTGACGTCCTATGTGGATTGCCCTGTTATTTTTGTATGAACATTGTTTTGACTGAACACATCTGCACACCACACAAAACCAGACATGCGGATACCATCCATCATCATATGGCATCACGCATCATTTGGTGGCCATAAGCTGGTTTTATTCTGGTACCAGCAAACACGGGGTCCCTTACCCACTTCATTTTCAACAAGAATTCATCAGCATCCTTCAAGAAATTAACATTCTTCAATACAGTCAACATCTTCAAAATTTTCAAAGTACTCGGCGTTGCCCGGTAAAAGTCAAAATTTCAACTTTTTGACGGAAACAAGAATTTGACAGTACCCGGCGTTGTTACATGTTGCCGGATAACTCGGACTGCTGTTATCTTTTACGCAAGTCAAGCAAGTTGCTGCTGTCAAGGTTCCAGTGCTGTCGTTTTTGTGAAGGTCAAGTGCCGGTTGAAACGGGTTGTTTTCTGAAGAAGGCCAAGTACCGATTTCCATCAACTTACTTTTGGATTAGAAGGTCAAGTGCCGAAACAACTCAACACACAGTATTTCAGAAGCTCTTGTACCATCGTGTTAGCAGTGGAAGCAGTTCAGATGTGCCATCATCGTTGGAGCTTCGCTCTTTAGGACGTTGATTGACATCCGTTTTTCTGCTGTTCTACGATTGGAAGCCTATAAGTTAAGTGGCCTGTTTGTATGTAAACTGTGCCTTTATACTTCTGCTGAGTCTTCTGTGTATCATCTCATTCTATATGTTATATGTTTATATGTTATGCGTATATTTATATGTTTATATTTCAGCGGGTTCTCGGTTGGGTGGTGTCTCCGTTAGATTATGCCACGTCATAGAGGTCGTCTATTGTGAGCGTTTTCTGTAAGGTTTGCAAATTTCCAATACTGGAATTTGCTAAGCGACTTCTGTTGCTATTTATGTTAGCTGTGATGACATGTTTTAATATTGTTTTCGTTATTATTTCGCATTCTTTAGTTTTGTTTTGATTTGTTTGTATTTGTTAGCCTACTCTTGTCTATAATTTAGTTTCATACAACATTTTTGTTTATACACTGTGGTGTCATGTATTTTGTTTAATTCTATCGCAGATATCGTCACATTTTTTGTGATATTTCATCAATTTCTGCTTTATTTTTAGTTGATTTCTGCGAACGTTTTTGTATTGTTGCTGATCTTTGTTATTGTTTACATTGTTATTGTTTACATTGTTTGTATTGTTTACATTTTCAATGTTTACATTCTGCATGTGTTTACATAGTCATTGTTTACAGTTATAGTAATTAGTTAATGGGCTATGCTAATGCACTGTTACTACTACACTGATGATAAATGAATGATGAATAGTGTCGTGCACTATTGAATGAGAAGTGCACTTATGATCAAGAATTGAGTGCTGATATTTCATATAAAGTTCTTTGATTGGAGACTTGTTTCCCACAGAGACTGGGATAATATAATGTGATGTGAATATACAAGTGCTTAATTAAGACTTGTTACACTTAGGTTTGAAATAAATTAGTTAATTATTTCAGGTTTTGGACTTATATATTACTCATCATGTCTACATTTGAGCACTTTATTGAGCAGGGTAAATTGCTTGGGAAGACTGGTGATAAGTTAGAAGAATTTGCAACTGCTCGATATGATAAAGCAATGGAAGCTGAACAAAAGAAACTGCAGATGGAAGCTGAACAAAAGAAACTGCAGATGCAGGTGGATGAAAAGAGATTCCAAATGGAAATGGAAAAACAAGAAAGGGAATCAGAAGCTGAGGAAAGAAAACTCCAGCTAGAAGCTGAGAATAAAAGACTTGAAAAAGAGGCTGAAAATAAAAGACTTGAAAAAGAAGCTGAAAATGAAAGACTTCAAAAAGAGGCTCAGGCTGAGGAAAGAAGATTACAGAGAGAGTCTGATGAGAGGAAAGAGAAAGCAAAAATGGAACATGAAGAAAAGGTCTTAGCTTTAGAGTTGGAAAAATTGAAATTGACAAGCATGAGTAATGGTAATGATTCAAACAAGGGTTCATCTTCTGGTAAGGCTAATAATGATACTTTTAAGATTAAGTTACCAACATTTAGTCCTTCCAGTGATGACATAATGTTCTATCTGGACAGATTTGAACAAGCATGTACAGCTCATAACATAGACAAAGCAAAATATGTTTATCAGTTATCAGGGATACTGACAGGTAAAGCTCTAAGTATATTAAATATGGTGGATGAACCTGACAAGAACAATTATGAGGTTGTCAGGGCCGCTTTGTTAAAGAAATATCAGCTTAACGAAGACGGCTATCGTCTACAATTTAAAAACATGTTACCTGAAAATGGAGTTGAATTCTCCGAGTTTATTGCAAGAATACGCATTACTTTCTCACGATGGGTTGAACTATCTAAGACGGAAAAAACTTATGAAGGACTTATGGACTTAATACTTAGAGACAAAGTCATGTCGTCTGTCAATGAGTCTTTCCTTGCTTTCCTTCATGAACGTAAACCTAAAACAATAAAAGAAATGGAAGATTTCTGTTGCCAATACGTAACTGCGCACCCACACATAACCATGGGTAACTCTAAGGTGAAAGAAGGTTTACCAGTTGCTTCGGCAGCTCCGTATGGCCAAAACTTTGCTCGTAGATTCCAACAAAATTTTGATAGAAAGAGTAGCGGTAATTTCTGTCAAAATCATGGAAATCAATTTCATGGTGATTCTTCTTCGAAGAATTGGAGACAACCTGATAGTACTCGTTACTATCACCCTAATAATTATAGGCATTTCAAAAGAGGATATGGTAATAGAGGTTATTCCTGCCGAAGACCTCAGAACCAAACAAATAGATGTTCGCATCAATGTGAACATGATAGTAATCGTGGAAACTGGAATTCGAACCAGGATAACAATTACAATAGAGACAATAATAACTGCAGAGATAATAATAACTTTGATAACTTCAGAGGTAATAATAGTCGGGGTAGATCTCAACACAAAAAAAAGAGATATCAGCAGGCTAATGCTGTACAACAGGAAACTGAGGGAGCCTGTAATCATGTTGTTGATAGTAAAAACTTTGACGCTGTCACTGGTTCTGCTTTTGACTTTGAGAGAGCAAACAAATGCCCCCAATGCAGTACTTTATTCGAACCGGGTACCATAACTACTTTGATTTGTGGTCACCCACTTCCCGCTCTTCCTGCTGCTGTTGCGCATGACGGGAGGGGTTCTTTAATTCTACATAAGGGTCTTGTTAATGATACTCCGGTCTCACTACTTTTCGATTCCGGATGCACCACTATTGGTGTTAGACAATCGCTTGTAGATCCATCTTGTGCTACAGGAAGGGTTATTAAATGTGTCACATTTGGCGGCACTCTAGAAAAATATCCTACTGCTGTAATTCGCATTGCCACTCCTTTCTTTACTGGAGATGTGCATGCTTGTCTCTTACCTAATCCTATTGCGGACCTTATTATTGGTCGTATTCACGGAGTTAGGGAGTGTACCCCACAGCAGATTGCTGCTTGGGAAGATAATAACATGCAAGCTACAAATGCAGTAGTTACAAGAGCACAAGCTCTACAAACACCCGAAACTTCACTGAATAGTGATAATGAAGTTGATAGCCAAGATAGTCACTTAGTAATCACTCGTGACTCTTTCATAAAATTGCAAGAAGAAGATCCTTCTTTAAAAAAATTCTTCGTTCTTGCGAAGAAAGGTGATCCGAATCAGGATACAAATAGAAAATCTTGGATTGCAATGAGAAACGGCGTACTTGTACGTAGGGTACAAGATTCGACTACGTCGGCACATTCGCAAATTCTTGTTCCCAAGAGCATGAGAGTCCAAATATTACAACATGCTCATGACTCGCAATGTGCTGGACATATGGGTTTTGCCCGTACGAAGTCGAGAGTCCTTGCGGCTTTCTTTTGGCCTTTTGTCAATAAGGACATTCGTATTTACTGCCGATCATGCAAGGTATGTCAGGAGGTCAAATCTAGAGGACCACGACATGCTGCGCCTATCCAGGCTGCTGACATTCCTATTCGGCCGTTTCAGAAAATGGCCATAGATATTATTAGCCCTTTTAAGGTCAAGTCGGCCAGAGGACATCAGTTTATCCTTACATGTGTCGATATGTGCACACGTTGGCCAGAGGCTATTCCTCTTAAGAGCATATCTACTACAGATATCGCAGATGCTCTTTGGTTGATATTTTCTCGCTTGGGGTTCCCCAGAGAAATATTGTCAGACCATGGCACTCAACTCATATCTGACACTATGTCACAGGTAATGTCTACCTTACATATTGAACGATCTCTCAGTAGTATCTACCATCCTATGTCTAATGGGGTAGTTGAGCGTCTGAATAGAACGCTCAAGACTTTGCTTGGTAAGATAACTGAAGATCATCCTCAAGATTGGGACAGGGTTTTACCCGCGGCTCTCTTTGCCTATAGAGAAGTCCCTAATGAAACACACAGGATTTTCTCCCTTCGAACTTGTCTTTGGCGCGCGTCCACGCGGCCCTATGTCTTTATTACACGATCTCATCACTGCCGATGATATTAGCGATGAAACTCAATCCTCATATGAGTATGTCATTGCTCTTAGACAAAAGATCATTGAGGCATGTAAGCTAGCAACTGCTTCATCAGAAATTGCTAAAGAGAAGGCAAGGCAGTTTGCTAACAAGAATAGATGTCTACGACAACTTTGTCCAGGTGACAAAGCATTCGTCCTACTCCCCAGTAGGGAAAATAGACTTCTTATTGCATGGAAAGGTCCGTATGCAATAGTCTCTCGGATTTCCGATGTTGACTATGTGGTCGATATTGATGGAAAGCATAAAACTTTCCACATAAACATGCTTTCGGAATTTCACGAACGTCCGGACTTGTTTCTCCTAATCTTTCTGGTGGCGAACATCGACAAGTCTCGTCGATGTTACAAACATTTCAGGATGTTCTCACTGACATTCCTGGACACACAGATGTCATAGAACATGACATAATTCTTACCGACAATAATCCAATTAGGGTTAGGCCATATCCTATTCCTATACACTTTCAGTCGCAAGTGGAAAAGGAATTGGATGAAATGATTCAATTAAATATAATTGAACCATCGACTTCACCATATTCTTCTTCCATGGTTATTGTCCGGAAGAAGGATAAGAACATACGAATTTGCATTGATTATCGCAAATTGAATCAGGTCACAAAGTTCGACGCTGAACCGATGCCTTTGTTAGAAGATCTACTGATTAGACTTTCTAATTCTAGATTCTTCACTAAACTTGACTTGTCTAAAGGTTATTGGCAAGTGCCTTTAGCAGAGCATGCCAAACCTCTTACTGCTTTTTCTACACCTAGGGGTCTATTTCAATGGAATGTTATGCCTTTTGGTCTCATGAACGCCACTGCCACTTTCGTTCGCATGATGCGTCGAATTCTGTCACATCGTTCGGATGTCATCGCATACTTAGATGACATCTGTCTCTTCAGTGATACCTGGGAAGATCACTATTTAGGGTTATATGACTTACTGTCCACTCTACGTGAGAATAATTTGACAGCAAAACCTTCTAAAGCTTTTGTTGGTTTTGGTGAAATCTCTTTCCTGGGTCATCGTGTTGGTCATGGTCTCTTGAAGACAGAAGACCACAATACTTCCAAAATACTGAACATCTCTGTTCCTAAAACGAAGAAACAAGTTAGGAGTCTCTTAGGTTTAATTCAATTTTATGGGAGATTTATTCCAAATTTATCTTCGATCATGGCACCTCTCTCAACATTGTTGAAGAAAGGTTCGCCTAATCTGGTCCGTTGGTCTGGAGAATGCCAATATTCACTAGACCAAATCAAGAATATATTTTCTTCTCCTCCCATCTTAAGATTACCTACTCTTGATAGGACTTTTGTTCTTCGGAGTGATGCTTCATCCACTGGGATTGAAGCAGCCCTGATGCAAGAATATGCAAATACTCTGCATCCTGTTATGTACATTTCTAGAAAACTAAATGCGGCAGAGAGGAACTACTCGGTTTTAGACCGTGAGTTGTTAGCGATGGTTTGGTCAATTCTAAAGCTACAAAGATTCCTCCTGGGCGCACATTTCATTCTAGAGACTGATCAGAAAGCTCTTACAGCTATTCAGACTAAGAATTTGAAGAGTTCGAGATCCACTCGATATGCTATAGCTCTTCAACCTTTTCACTTCACGGTACGAGCTATCCGTGGTGCGGATAATGTGATGGCTGACATTTTGTCTAGATGCCCACATGACTCCAACTAATACTTCTGTCCTATATTTCCATATATTACAGAGTCATAACACACCTATATTACTACAACAGATTAGCACATCTGTACTTACTTTATATGTACACACTATCGTGCTTTGTTGTCATCTTCTTCTGTTCGTTTTTTAAGATGATAGAGGAGGACTGAGTAGTTAATATAAGGGCCGTTAGTTTACTAAACAGCCACAATTATTAATAATGTATTGTACCTTATGAAGCATATTAGTTATTAATTAGCATTATATTGCTTGTACTTTCTCAGAATGTCATTGTTGAGCTGAGGACTTACCTTACTAGTATCAAGCATGACGAGTTCTAGATTGTGTACTTACCCTCGGAATACCAGAGCATATGTCCTGGATCGTCATGTAGTTTAACTTTACTATGTACTTATGTCATTACATGTCAAAGAATGTACTATTTAAATTTTCCTATCAGATTTGTACATCTATTTTTAAAGACAATATTAGAGTATGCTGTTTAATGATGATTATAGTAACTTGCATACGTATATTGTGTTTACATGCTAACGTGATGTGTGTTGGTGACACCTCCCCGATGTGAATATTTTTTGAGACATATTTATTTTTCTGTTGAGGTATATCCTCACCAGACACTCTATAATTAGCCTATTGTTTGGCAATTTAGTTAATTATCAGCGCATAATTCGTGCGTTTTGAGCCGCTTATCGCATGCTCTTTGATATTGAAAAAAAAAATATGTTCCACATTTTTTTTTTATCGGGAGGAGGTGGTGATATGTTGCGTGATAAATTCTCGCAACATCGTTTTATTTCAATATCTATTTTATAACGCAAGGGCAACAACTGCTTGAAATTTATAGTCACTTTTCTCGGTAAGCATTTGTCTTCTCGCGTTGGTATCGAATGCAGTTAAGTTTGAGCTGTGGTCATTTTGCGCTGGACTGCGCATGACTTGTCTTGCTTCTTGGTCGATCGGTTTCCGCCCACCACTAGTGGAGTGAGCGATTTGGAATGGCGAAAGAGATGCCTCGTTGAAGAGGGGATCTCCGCTATTTTTTGTTCTGTCAGGGATGTGTAGTCCTCTTATGGATATTTCGTTTATTCGGGATAATACATCTAGTGTATTTGCACATGCCGGGAGGCGTGATATTTCTGTATTTCTTGAAAGCAAGGTAAATTGACTTTTTCATTAACTCTATCGATTTTGGGTCGTGAGCGATTTCGATTCATAGCCTGTCTTCGAAAGTCGTCGTCACGAGATGTTTTTTCCCAGCTCACATGTCGCTGCATTGTACTGCATCGGTTGATGCATGTACCAAGGACCATTACTTGCTACTTTGTTAAATGAACTAGGTTTGGAAAACCTTTATTATCTAGAGGATATTTTTGAGGACATTCTTTATACTTCGGCAGACGTGTCTGTCTTGCTGAAGTCAAACTAAGGAGAGTGAACTGATCTCATACATCTGGTTATCTCCTGGCTGTTATAGAAAAGGATGGAGTTTTTCACCTGACTACATTTACAGCACTTTGAAATATAACATGCATCTGACTCATCATTGTAATGCTGTCTACCGTCTATTGCTGTATTGAATGTTGCTGTGATAATGACTGTTTGATGTGCCTACATATTCGCGTAACCATTTTGTCACTGTGGCGTCCACAATAAATAATGAAGAAAAACGTCAACGGCTGTTACAAGAATCATTGACTTTATACGTCGTGAGTTTACTGACGTCCTATGTGGATTGTCCTGTTATTTTTGTATGAACATTGTTTTGACTGAACACATCTGCACACCACACAAAACCAGACATGCGGATACCATCCATCATCATATGGCATCACGCATCAGGAACCGAGTACTAGTAACGACTGCGTTCGCTTTTAACTTGGGTTGTCGTTCCCACTGTTCAGTTTCTTCAGGTGAGCATTCTTTGCTACCGTGGATACGACCAATAGTCGTATCAGCAACAGGATTCTTTAACAGACATACTTTAACCTTCCCTGAAAATAATGGTGTGTGAATGTCAACAATGGGGGTGGAATAAAATTCAAGTGTACCACCGAAAGTAAAACATTTAACAAAACCACTCGTTGCACAGGACGCACGTACAAGAGACTGTCTGACTCCCACAGCTGTACAACGAGAGTCACGGAGCACAGACACAGGGTTATTGTTCAACAACCCTCTGTGAAGTAGAAGAGTGCTTGTGCTATAATGGCTAACAAAGCAGTTACAGCTGGCACTTGATGGCCACACATTAATATTGAAGTAGTATTGGGCTGAAAAAGAGTGAGACAATCTGAGCAATGTGAGGCAGCCTCAAAATCAAAAGCACAACACGCAGCTGATTGATTACTAACAGTATTGTCTTGTTTATTCACGGGTGCATATCCAGTAAATGCTGAACTAGCATGGTGATTTGTATGTGTAACATTACGATAGCGTGGTCGATGCCCCTGTCGATTAAAAGAACCACTTTGATTCCTGTAGTTTTGTGATACATGCCTAGGTGACGAATTCTGATTGTTTGATCCATAGTTATTCCAATTCCTGTTAAATTGAAATTTTAGTTTTGCTGTTGGTAATTGCCTCTATTCTGAGGTGACTGGTCTCTGTAATATTGTCTACCTCGGTTAGAACCTCCATTATATTACCTCCCTGGTACAAAATTCCTATCAAGGCTATAAGATCTCGGTCTGAAATTTGAGTTGTTCCAGGATGTGGCTGAAGCAACAGGTAGAGATTCGTTAATTACATTATTACTGACACAAGTACCTGGATGTGCAGTGCAGAACTGTCTTCCAATTTCTTCGAGTGAAGACAGGCTAGATGGTTTTCGCTCATGCAAGAGTGACCAAAATGGTTTTCTCACATAGAATAAAACTGTATCCCTCAATAACAAATCCATGAGGCCATCATAGGTTTTGAAAATACCTAAAAGTTGAACCCATCTGTTCAAAGTCAAGTGAATAGCTGAAATGAACTCTGAGAAGTCCTTCCCAGTCTCAGGAGTCTTAGCTTTGAAAAACGCATAAGATAACCCTCTACATCTAGCTAGTAACGTTTCAGTAGTAGAGCCCAGCAGCTTCCTTATTATTTCTGTTTGGCTCGTCCATTGTACAGAGGGCAGTCAATTGTTCTCCATTCAAGAATTCCATTAGTCTGGCACACCACTGGGATTTGTCTAGTTTACATTCACATTCACTTTCAAAACGGCTTTAAAAGCACGAAATATCATCAAAAATAATTTTAAAAATTTGCAGGCGAAATTTAGTAGACCCAGTATTTTGCCTGTGTTAGGAACCATGAACCTCTGAATCATCATTATGTTTTCCTTCTTTTGTCAGTTTTAATTCTTCTAGATCACGAAGCATCATTTTTTCCTCATGAGCTAATTTTGCCTTTCTCTCCTCTATTTCTCTTTCATGTGCTAAGTGCATTTTTTTCTCTTCCAGCTCAGTAATACGCCTCTTTTCATCCAGTTCTTCAAGACGCCTCTTGTCATCCAATTCCCTAAGACGCCTCTTTTCCTCCATTTTATCAACTCTCTTTTTTTCCTCATCCTGTTTTGCCTTGGCAAACTCAATCATGGCAAAGTACTTTAAAGATTCACCTTCTAAATTAAATGATTTGCCCCGTTTAACACAGAAATTCAAAGCAGCCATGTTAATTGATAATGTGACGTACTTAGTCAATACGTTAAACAATAGATTATTGCTTTATAATATGATGAAAGCAAAGAAGGCAGCAATACTATTAAGCATTAATAACAAAGCGAATCATGTAGCAACAATTTGTGAAAAAAAAGAATGCAAAAAAATCATATAGTAATAAGATAGTATAAGAATATAGACACACAGTTAAACACTAGCAGCAAAAAAATATTAATGGGAAACTGAATGGAAAACAGCACATGGAACAAACTTACTGCCAAGAATCGACTTCACAGGACCAAGACATAGTATAAACATGAATATTGTATAAAACAAGTGATAGGCAGGAGAGATTAACAGTACGAACAAAACAATAATAAAACTAAGAAAAAGAGTAACATACAACAAGGCATTTACAAATAAATAGACGGACCTTCACAACTAAACAATTACAGGAAACAAGCAGTGAATATAAATCGTCGGCGATAAACCTCGAACCGGAACTTTAACTGACTGAGATCTGTAAGAAATGTCCTTAAAGAAACATTCGATGTGCGGTCATTTTACAATGACATGTGGTCGCTAACATCGGAACTCCTTCCAACCTCCCGCAAAGACATAGAAACATTAAACATGTAAATGAAAATGGAAAAAAGGCTTACACCACACATGCAATGGAAAACACATGCAAAAACAAGGCCACTTATCTTAAAAACCGCGTTCAGCCAGATGCTCGTCCGAGAAAGGCTTCAGAGTTGCATGTAGACCATGGTGGGGAAAAGAAACATTATTGGATACTGGTTACTGCAAATAATGGCCATGAAGATAATATACCTTTACACCTCACGGTAGAAGGAGAGCGACTAAGTAAGTAAGTAAGATCATATATAGTTGATAGGAGACTTGAAAGACATCACGAAGTGGACTTGAGATCACACGATCGGTGCAGCAACAATGGCAAATATTGACGGGTACGGAATCGGCAGACATGCGCAGTCGTGCAAACAGTTATGCACACTAGGCTAAGAAGGTGAAGACTGGTAAAAAGACGAAATGGATTCGTTATGATTCAATATGTCCTGGATAGTCGTTCCAAACCATAACTGGCCACCAAAATTGTAACGTCTCGTTGTGTGCGTCTGTTTGTAGTGGGTCTATTAATTTGAGTGCATCGTACTGACAACACGAATGCATAAGGGCATTGTCACCACAGGACATAAAATCTGGCAGAAGAACATAAGTCGTCTGGTAATGGGTACACGATACACGTCGTACAATATTTATTTAGTTCTTCACAACATTCTAGCAATGGTAAAAAATGGAGAATCTTGAACATCTGTCTCGTCAAATAAATGCATGGTCAGTCCATAAGTATGTAAGCATGCATGCTGATATGTCATCAATATATTCGTCTCATCTATTCAGTTCTGTCCGTTGTACTAGTAGGTGCGTGTCAACTACGGACACCCAAGTAATGCAAACCCGCAACGTGAATTTATATGTCTTGAATAAAATACTTCTCTATAAGGTGCGGAACTTCTTCACAAGTTCGGGACCATCTTAACGATCGTTGAAAAACAAGTGGTGGCCTTTGAACTTATATTAATGCCACATAAAGGTACCGAATTCCTCCACAACTCCGGGAGCTCGAAAAATACGTCTTGCTTTGACGAATGAAGTATACGAAAGGCCCAGAATATTAGCCGTTAGAATAAATTAGCACCACCGCGCTACGTCATTGACAACCGGTGACATATTAAATATGCAGTGTTCAATACAGGTTAAAAATCGTACAAAAACATGAGTTACCACAAATAGACATATCTCCTCAAATAACAATTGCTATATGATTGTGTGTGGCAGTATACCATGACATGTTAACTTTATTCCTTAATAGTACTGAAAATCAAACCAAACAACACTAAGATCTTTACATACAGGGTGTTTCAAAATTAAGTTTATATACTTTAAATGCGCATAACTCTCACATAACGTGAGATGGAGCAGTCCTATCTTGCAAATATACAGTAGAATAATGCTCTGTAATAAATGAGCATGATTAAAATGTTCATATGGGAAGTACTATATAAGGGGTTGTGTTCAGCGCCAAACGTGCAAAGTGACAGTCCTGCGGTATGACATTAAAACTGATTGTTTCACTATTTAATTAGTAGCAGTACAGAATAATAGTCAGATTCTCATCACTATGAACAGCGCATCGCTGCAGGTGGTAGGAACTTTGAACATTTCTGACTTTAATCTATGAAAAATTCGTTTAAATGTATATACAAATGCAATTCATCAGTTTGTGCAGACATGCATGCCGGCGGCATTTATATTCATAATCAGGCAATGAGTAATTGCTGGTTCAAAGTTCATTGTTCCACCTTTGGTTTTATCTCCTATATATTTTTCTTCTGTGATCCTGTACCAGGGGTTAGCACTTCTTGTGCTACTGGGTTTCTTTTTGCTTTATCTATCTCTCCATATTTTCCTTGGTCCGTAGGGATTTGTATCATGTTTCCACTTTTCTTCAATCTAAGTGCATGTCGTCGTTCACAGACATGGTCTAACCAAACACCTTGGCAAATCAAAAGCATGAAAATTGGTTCATACTTACAAAATGTCTGAATCACAATAATCATATAACCACATGATGATCCAGAATACAATACTGAATAAACTTTTATGCCTTTTATTGAGTTCTCGAACAAAGAATTATTGAACCGAAAGGGACACAGCTTTCTACATCGCGGTTCAAATCAAGACTGCTAAATTATGGCGTCCGTTCTCGCTGGGGAAAAGCCTCTGAGCTCCCTAATTGGGTAAAAAAACCACGTGACTAATTTTTTTCACACGTAACGAGACTCTTAGCCTAATTAAAATTTGTGCCACTGAATTACTTTATAATCTGTTTCTAGGAAAGTAGAAATTTATATGCTAATCTGGGTTTTATTTTTCTTTGGTTAGAAAATAGCCTGTTTCCAAAGAAACAACGGTGTACACGGCTACAGCGCAGTGGTTAGTGTACTGGCTTCCCAGATCGGCCGTCCTGGTTCAAGCCCCAGCTGAGGTGGGATTTGTTTGGACCGGAAATGGCTCCGGGGTCCACCCAGACTCCTGAATTGGGTACCAGAGCAATTATGGGAAGGTTAAGGTGGCCAGTGTGATGCTGATCGCATAACCCTTAGTGTGCGATGGTCAAGAAAAATATGAGCTTAACACCATATTCCTAATATGCCTCAATAAGCGTGTAACGGGAACCTTTACCTTTTTTTCTTTACTGTCCCATTTTATAATTCATTTATCGTGATTCAAAATGGGTAAAGTGTTTTATTTAATCACTTTGAAGTGGTTATTGTGGTTCAGAATCAACATCTGTGCTCTTCCGGCAGACCTATAGATGAAGTCTCCTTAAGCAAGTATCTAAGTATATCAATGCTAATTGTTCCAATATCTCGCTGGTTCCTTATATACCTCATTCATCCTGTCATCTATCCATCCCTGCGTGTTTTACGTTTAATGCCTAAATCCAGCAGTCTGAGTAATGTTGAGTCATCAGTTGCGGTGGTGTTCGCTAACATGCGATCGTTAATTACCGTAATGATCTCTCACTAATCCATGAAAGGTGGCTCTGAGCATAACGTAACGATTCTTGGGAGATCCCAGAACCAAAGCACATTATTGTTAGCCCTGCATATTTGGAGATCCTCTTGGATGGCGGAGAATACAGAGCTTGCTACATATCACCCCTCTACCAGCTTGAATCTGCATGTGAGAATCCTACAAGTCTATACCAAACTAGTATGAAACCCGGAAAGAACGTGGAGTCAATGACTGCAACTCGGCAAGTTTCGGAATCGCAGAAAAGCCACAGTTAAAGTCTAGATTTTCAATGTAGCATAATATCATGAACTCTTCATCTTGGCATTGGCTGTGAATAAGCGATAAGGTCTGCAGCTCAGTTCAAACTACAAAAACTGTGGCTACTTGAATATCACTATCTTACTGTGACCACTCGTGTTTTACTGTCTTGTATTTGTCGTGTTGCATTATTTATTACTGTGATTATCGTGTGCCCTTTCCTTTGTAGGTGACGTTCAAAAGAGGAAATTTCATCTCAAACGTGATCGTTGAGAGGAAGGCCACTTTTGCCAGGAATCTCAGACTTCTGAGAAAACCATATGAGTATATATTAGCAAGCTTTTTTTAAGGTTTTTGAACCCCTAACTTAAAAACTAGTGTTTTTTTTGTGTGCACGGGATACCCGGTGCAACCCCATGTGGGTTATTAGCAAACACACACAAACATACACACAAGCAGGCACAGAGAAGCAATAGTCGTAAGTGTTATAATAAACTACACACTGAAGAAAGCCATGGTTGACAACAGCACAAGTACACACATACATAAATTAACTCCACAGTTAAATATGCTGACTGACAAATGAATTAACACCAGATAAACATAATATCACGGATAAATACATTAACACCACTTTAATACATGGTCAGGGATACATACCCTAATACTCTAACACATGCTCACCAGATGGCGGAACAAGCAAATGGATCAGTAACCGAATGATAAAGCCAGAATAGCCTTCGCCAATCTAAACAACATCAAGACATCTTCCCAGTACAGCACATAGATGAAATGGTAGGACATTCTATGCAAAGCAATACAATAGTAGGCAGTCTGATCATCAGAAGCTGTCCCCCGTCGGTCACGTGTTTGGCCTATTTATCACATTTACACTCTACGGGACGGGGGCAATTGGGTCACGACTCCCATTGTCTTGTGCGGAGAATTCAACCCACTCCACTTTGGTTGCAGCTTTCAACTTCACTCCTGTTTTCTGCCAGCTGGAGGCAATTGTGAAAGTAACCTTTATGTTGACAACAAATTACTGTCTCGAGTTCCATAGCCCGTTGCGGTAGTTCCACAGCCAGCAAGACGCCTTTTCCGCAGTTTCGCTGAGCCTCTTAATAGCTCTGACTGTCCTTTCAAATCAAACAGTTTCAGTAGATCATACACTGAGGCAGCCACGAGACCACTTACACCTACCTCAACAGCTATGACCCTTGCAGTGAATCAGTTGTGTCTCAGGTCCGTGACTAGATCTTTATACTTGGCCACTTTGAACGAGTGTAGCTCGTCCAGTCTGGATTAAATTCATCTCAATCATTATAATCTGGTGCGATGATGATGAATGCAGTACTATATGTGGCCATCTTCGAGATCTTCTGATACTCTCTTGATATACCCCTAGCCCTTTACAACTTCTACTTGATTTACCTGGTTTGGGGTGTGCTGACTTTCTTACTCTCAGAAAGTGTGTGTGTGCATATATATATATATATATATACGAGGGAAGACGTTCGGTTAAAACAACGTTATGTCATAGAATTCCTCAATGCTGAAGGCGAGACCCCAATTCGCATCCACGAACGTTTGAAGAATGTTTATGGAGATTCAACAGTGGATGTTAGCACTGTCCGACGTTGGGTACATCGTTGTGACGAAGCTGAAGTAGGTCAATCCTCAATGGCTGACGCAAAGCGGACTCGCCGTCCGTCTACCGCAGTGACTCCACACAACATTCATCGAGTTGATGGCATCATTCGTGGTGATCGTCGGGTAACATGGATGAACTTTCTTCCATGTTGTCCATTAGTAAAGGCAGTGTCCAGAACATCATTAAAGACCTGGGTTATTCAAAAGTTTGTGCACGGTGTCTACCCAGAATGTTGACAGACAGACATAAAGAAACAAGGAAAACCATAGCCATCAACCCCCTGCACCGTTACGAAACTGAAGGAGAACAGTTTTTATCGAATATTGTAACAGGTGATGAGACTTGGGTTCATTTTTTTTTTAACCAGAATCCAAGAGGCAGTCAATGGAATGGCATCACACAACATTGCTGACAAGAAAGAAGTTCAAAAGTTCACCATCTGTAGGGAAAGTTATGGCGTCCGTGTTTTGGGATGAGAAGGGTGTGATTCTTCTCGACTTCTTGGAACAGAGAAACACAGTGAATGCAGACCGTTACATTGAAAATTGAAACTTTGAAGAAGCTTAGAGGTCGTCTTCGGCAACTTTACCCATTAAAAGATCAGAGAACTGCACTACTGTTGCACGATAATGCCATGCCATACACCGCTAAACGCACCATTGATGTGATTGCAGAATTTGGCTGGACATTATTACCACATCCCCCTTACAGTCCCGATCTTGCACCTTCTGACTTCCATCTGTTTGGACCACTGAAAGAAGATCTTCGCGGACATCACTTTGAGGACACCGAGACCCTTAAACGCGCCGTACGCCAGTGGTTTAGGAAAAAGGAATAAATTTTTACCATGCAGAGATACATGCCCTTGTGAGAAGATGGACAAAAACTGTAACAAATAACGGAGACTACGTTGAGAAATAAATGTTTGAAATTCAGACTTGGGGCTACATTTCAATGTGAATTTCATCTGTTTTCTTGCCTATTGAATGAAATTAAAAATCACGAGGCATTACTTTTTGACCGTCCCTCGTATATATATATATATATATATATATATATATATATATATATATATATATATATATATATATATATATATATATATACATATATATGCGGTACTTTGTATGTCTTTGCTGTTCGCCTTCACCCTTGCCAGGTCTATTGTAGAAGCCAGCTCATTTAGTATTTTGTTGTGGCGCCATGTCTATCGCCCTTACCCTAATGACATTTTGCAAATTGAGAACACATGTTTAAGTGTCTGCCTCTCAAGGCACAAGGGACACTAAGCATCATCAGACATTCTCTTTTCTCACATTGTTTGAGAAGGATGGCAGGAGGTCATACATTGACACTACGTCACATACACTTCAAGGAAATATTAACACTACTTCAGCTTACATTCAGGAGAACATTAACACTACTTGAACCCACACTCAAGGAAAAATTAACACTACCTCAAAGTACACTAAACGAAACATTAACACTACTTAAACCCACACTCAAGTGAACATTAACACTTCTTCAACACACTCAAGGAAACACTATTACTAGTTCAAATCGCATTCAAGTAAACATTAACACTAGCTAAATCCGCACTCAATGGAACATTACAACTACTTCAACACACACTAAAGGAAACATTAACAATACGTACACCCACACTCAAGGGACCATTAACACTACTTTAACCCACGCAAATCGAAACATTAACACTTTTTCAACCTACACTCAACGTAACCTTAACACTACTTCAACCCTCTCTCAATGAAATAGTATCACTAATTCAACCCACGCTCAAGGGAACTTTAACCCTACTTCAACCACACTAAAAGGAAAATTAACACTTCTTCAGAACACACTCAAGGGAACATTGACACTATTTCAACCTACATTCGAGGGAAGCATTAACACTACTGTAACCCACGCTCATGGAAACATTAACACTACTTCAACCCAGAATCAAGGGAACATTAACACTACCTCAACACTCACTTAAAGACAACATAACACTACTTCAACATACACTCGAAGGAACATTAAAACTACTTCAACATACATTCGAGGGAACATGAACACTATTTCTACTCACACTCGATGGAACATTAACACTTCTTAAACCCACATTGGAGGGAACATTAACACTACTTAAATTCTCACTTGAGGGAACATTAATACTATTTCAACCCACTCTTAAAGAAACATTAACACAATAGTTCTTACACCTTCCATACCCGAGAACAATTGAGCGTTGAAGACAAATACTGAACTGACTTCTTCAAGTACCACGCCTAGTGGCCTCGTATCTCTCCACAACTTCCTGTCTCAAGTGCAATTGATCAATTCTGCTGTTGACTTTTTTCCATGCCACGATGTCAAACTGTCCAGTATATGCTGTCTTTGTCTTGTCCTATCTCTTTTTCCTTCAATCTTACCTGTTGTTACGATATATTCCAGATGTTCTTTTTTTTATAACATGCTCAAAAAAGTGGATTGCTTCTTTCTAACTTGTGAAATAAGTTTCCTTTGCGTTGGCCTCTTTCAGGACATCCTCATTACTCTTTTTGGCTGTCCATGGCATTTTTAACATTCTTCTGTAAAACCACATTTATGGGGCATCTAGTTCTTTCCCTACTTGTTTAGTAATTGTCCACGACTCACTCCCATATATCAGGATTGGTTCTATATAACACTGAAGAACTTTCTTTCTTTTGCTTCCATTGACAAAGAATTGTTGCATAAATTACTCTTCATTTTATTGAATGATGTTTTTGCCTGAGCTATTCTGCTCTTCACTTCTTATATGCATACCTTCCATCCCTTGTAAATAATACGCCTAGGTATTTAAACCTATTGACCTATTTTAAAACTGTTCCATTTACTTTGATAGTGCTTTCTTGGGAAGCCATTTTATTTGAGACGACCATTATTTCTTTCTTTCTGATATTAAATCACACATAGATTTTAAAAATGACACTTGAAATTACTAAATGTTATCTACGTAAACAGTTTTATGAGTGTCATTTCTGTTTCAGGGATGATTTTGAAGTTCTGCCCCACGAGACAGTGGCATGGTTCAGATATTACGACAATATTATCGGTACATGATTGTCTTGTTCCTACGAGTTATTTATTATTGCCAAGTCCAGGCTTAATTAAATGTAACAATACAATGACAACGTTATTAGAATCAGTTCTTCAAATTAACAATACACTATATACATGCAACGTTTCGGGATTACTCTTCATTAGCCACAGTTAAAGAACGGAGAATAAAGATGAGAAATAAATTGTCACGGTACGTTTTAAGACTAGCGTTTTCAGGCAATGTTTCGCCTGGGGCACAGGATGGAGCCTGATCTTTAGAACGTTTCCCAACGATGGTCCATTTTCGTGAATTTGGACTACACCAGCATTGACACCGCTAGATGGATTCACCTTTATCTAGGTTTTTTTTGTGGTCCCGTCTAGGTGTCATTTTCTTTCATCCGTTGAAAAACGCCACCTACATTTCCCTAAAAATGGGCCAAAATAGCCAAAAATTGCATAAAGTAACCCGAAAATCTCACATAGTAGCCCAAGTCTTCGGTATATAGGTTTTTTTTTTACAATTTTCAGAGTGGCAACGTTGGACTACATTATCCGATCCCGTGACTACGGGTTCTGATGGGAACGAACAGTGTTGCCACAGATGGTTATTTTTTACTAGATCATGGTTTTTTGGCTTCCGTCTGGGTATCTAGGTCTTTTTTTCTTCTTCAAATTTGCGTTAATCTGGGTATATTTGACAATTGGCATTTACAATGTATGTATATTCTGGGCACTGAGCATTATACATTATATTAATATTATAATTAAATGTAAAAAAATTGTGCTATATATTTTTTATACCACTTAAATTTAATTCTTGTTTTTAACCACATCAATGACATTGTTTTTTGACTCGTTTACATCAACTATCTATTTCCTGTTATTCTGTTAATGGCTGTCATCTACTATACTCACTAAATTTTGCGATGTGTTTTACAGTATTCTTTTTAAATTTCAGACTTAAACAGATAAACAGCAATTATTATTTTTTTTGTTTTGTTATTATAAGATTATAAAATGAGCGATGATGAAGGTACGCTAGGTAGTTGTAGCAGCATGACGACACACACGCCACCTCACGGCTCAGCATGCGTCGAAAGAGTGTTTTCGAAGGTTAACTTAGTTAAAACTAAACAAACCAACAAGCTTTTGTGTGAAACAATTTCCAATCGAATACTAGCCAAGCAAGCAGTTGCCAAAGATGGAGTTTTGTCATAAGTTTAATCCTAATAAAAGCGTGGTTGAAGATGTGTGTGAAGGACGCTGTCGGCAGAGAAATGCTTTGGAACTCCATAATCAAGATTCCACATTGTCAATTCATGCATTTGATCTTGACGAAGGAGAGGTTGTCGACATGGATGCCGAGTCGCTGACAAGAGACAATTTTCAACAGTAACAAGTTAAATCAAACATTTTATATTTGATTTGAAGAACATTTTGTTAATGTAACTGCTATAAGTGTGTTAGTGTTAAAGTATCTCATTTTCAAGAGTTCATATATTGGGGTGTTAATAAAATCATTTTTATATAACTGTGAATTTTTGGTAATAAAAAATTCCATAAACATAAAGAAATAAATAAAAATTGATAGCACACAGCTTATTTGTGCTAAAGGTTCACTAAAAGATTGTGTAAGCATCGTCTATCCCGTGTATTTGAGGCATAAAATAATCTGGGTATTTCTTGGGTTTTTTAAAGAAGAAAATCTGAGTTTATCTCTAGAACTTAAGTGGCAACCTTGGGAACGAAGCCGTAAAGAGAACAGTCGTGCAAAGCCCGCCATTGCGTTCGGACATTCTCCCAGCCAGTTTTAAAGGCCGTATTTATTCGTACAGGCAGAGAAACAAACGCTTGCCATTAGATTTTTGGCAAAAATATTAGTAGTTGTCGTGGTTGAGTTGAAGTATTAGAGTATCTGTCGAGTTAGACAATGGTAGTGAAATCGACAAGGGTAGTGAACTGACAAAGTTATAGATTACACAAAGATACGGTGTAAATAGGGGGTGGACTTAAGACCAACCTGGAAGATTTGTTTAAAAAAGTTATCTCTCTCTCCAAGCCTCAACACACTTATATAGTCTAAGAACCGCCCGCTCTCTCTCTTTTCTCTTATCAAAAATAGAGACTATAGTAGAGAGCTTGTACTATTAATTATGGATGAATGGTCGTGAACAGCGCGTTAATAAATGAGTAAAATTTATTAAAGAAGAAATATATATGAAAATAATGCATATCAGCACAAACAACATAAGACAATCTCAATAATCACATTGAGTATACAAATATGAAATTACACACCAACGAACCCACAAACCACCAACATAAAACCTGTAGAACATCCAGAAATAAATAAACAGAGTCTTCAATCCTTCCGTTGTTGGGGGACCACGATCAATACTCGAGGTAGTGTCTTTAGATATATATATATATATATATATATATATATATATATATATATATATATATATATATATATATATATATATATATATATATATATATATATATATATATATATATCCTCCTATAGGTGATGAATTTTTACTATTGAATACATGTAGACACTATCAATGCCTGGTGGTTACGCCCTAATAGCGAGATAGGTTGTAGATACTGTGTCTATATCCGACTGGCCGCTAATACGTGCGGAGGTTTTGGATGACCCGTAAACACACACACAAGACGAGGTCAAATTTAGGAAAATCGGCCCACTGTGCTATTATCCAGCACGGGAAAGTTGACCTGCGTACTTGATGTTTAAATCCAGTTTGGCTGGGTTGTGGACTTGGTTTATGACTGGGTGCTCCGTTTAAGCACACAAAGTCTGGTGATTTAAATTCTGCTAAAGACGCTGGGCTGATAGATATACTGGAAGCCGTAATGCTCTGACTGGTGATCAAGAGACGAGTAGAAAACCACTACTGCAATATAAGCTTTCCAGAATTTTGCGATGGCTCGTTGCACACTGCGTGAGCGTATTTCCCATTAGAGGAATGGGAGTTGGCAAAAGGGTTTTGCTTCAGGTATGCTGTGACAACTCGTAGTGCTAATTGCGTTCAGGAGCCGTGAGAGTGATGAGAATGTTACGTTCGTCGCCTGACTGGACTCTTGCGATAGCAAACTGCAGTATATCCTGAAACTGAGACCCAAAAAGAGACGACTTTTACATCAAGCAAACAACAAAATTACAATAACGTTATACTAAACAGTTATGCTCCACTATGGGATTTGAATTATTGTTATCATTGCTGTGATAGTCTCGGGTTGTCTTTATCCTGTTCCCTCCACTCTATCAATTTTCAGCATGCGCCTGCATAGGCTAATTTATTTTGTACACACATGTACCTGTCAGTAAATGTTCTGACAGCAAAATCTACTCCGTCTTCTTTCAACTCACCATAAGGGATATCTAACCCTGTAGTTCCAGCTGACTGGATATGCTATTCATCTTACAACATTAAGTGAATTTACATAAAAAATACAGCATTTGACATTACATAATAAATGGTATGCCCCCTTTGGGGTCGATACACAAAAAAAAGGAAAATGTATTAACCTCCCAAAATTGAATACATGGAAAATGCAATGTTTTTGCTATAATAATACATTTGTGACTGAAACCTAAGATATAATGTTATCTATGGCTGGTGACTGCTTTCTGTGAAAGTTATAAACTGGTGTCTAACTACACAAGTAGGAATATAAAATTTCCACACAACCATTAGAACTTTCTGTCAGAAAGTAATAAGTGACTATCTCCTATAATACAGTGTTATGGTGCCTGCACGTCCCTATTTAGTTTTAAGTGAATAACCCACACCTCTGACATTTCCTTACAGTAATGACAGTTATTTTAGCCTACTCTGATTCTACGCCTATTAAGTACCTGTTATTGTAAGTTTACCATTAACCCATTGTAAACAATAACACTGACACCTGACTTAAGCTCTCCTGTTAACTAAGGCGGTAGGCGGCGCTACATTATCACTGAATTAATTACCGGGAGAAATCCTCTAAATGAATTCAAGTCACACTTCTATCAGATATATATGAAAAGCTAACATGAATATATATATATATATATATATATATATATATATATATATATATATATATATATATATATATATATATATATATATATATATAATAAGAGATGCTTATTTACCCCGAGAATGACGAGAACATAGGCAATAACATTTAGTTCTGTGTTAACGCCTGCCTGTCTCATTTGGTCATCACGGGTAGGAAAATTTTACGAATGTGCTTGACTGATTAAAAAACTCTAGATTTATAGTCTAAAAGTGACGCTACCCCAGGACTGGCATAGCCTGTTTCCCACAGATGCACGGTGTATAACGTAATCAGAGGTAAGTCAAATGTTATTCTAAAAGGACACATCAGAAGACAGCAGCGAAAAGTTTCACAGATAGACGTAGTATATTCTGAGAGCGGTCAGGGGCCGCAACAAACTCTCAGAACGAACGAGAGTTTTGTCTCCCCTTTTGATCTCGCTACCAACTGCAGGCTAGCGTGTCCCCTTCAAAGAAACTCTTGCTCGCTGGAGATCACCCCTGTTACGCACAAGAGACATTCCTCTGGTCAGACAAACGCCAGGTGCCGCTCAGGTAATATTATCGTTAGCTGAGCTGACCGCTACTGACCAGTGGGATATTAATAATGAAGGCCCGAATGAAAACAAAGTCGCAGGGTGGGGTCTGAGAGAGGAATAATGGGCCACGTAGGTATAATCCGAAAGAAAAGAAAATACAAAAAGTCGAGAAAACCAGAACATTAAAAGAGTAATAAAAGTGGGATGTGATGATAAAATAAATTATCAGTCGCCGTGACATTAGTATAAGAGTTTGTTGTATATTTGTTGCTCAGCTGTTGGTTTTTCCTTATTATGGTAACTTCGCTTTTATTTTTTAGCCTGTAGACTTGAAGATTGTTAGATGCTAGCTTTCCGGCGAGTTACTGCTATTTGTGCCCTGTGACCAGACTTGTAAATCGCCTAACGTAAAGCGCCCTGTTGTTTCTATATTAAAATGTGTCTCATTTACACTCAAGCAGTGTTGTGGCTATGTGGTTATTCAATAAAAGGGATAATCAACTGAACGTGTCTTCTTTCATTAGGTACACCTGTTATCGTATATGGTAATATTCATTCATAACCCTCCACTCCCAAAGGAGCATAGGCCTTCAACAAACACATGCCAAGTCCTCCTGTCACGTGCCATCATCTCAAGTTCTTTCCATGTTCTCCTCATCATTTTCACCTCTGTTTCCAACTCTCTTCTCCATGTACTTCTTTGTCTTCCTCTGCCTCTCTTGCCCTGGGGGTTCCAGAACAAGGACTGCCTTGTAATGCTATCAACAGGTTTCCTCAGTGTGTGTCCTATCCATCGCCATCGTCTTCTTCTCATCTCTTGTTCCACTGGCACTTGTCCAGTTCTTGTCATCAGTTCCACATTGGTAACCTATCCGAACATTCCAGGTGCCAAATCTGGAAGTTCTCCTAGAAGAAAGAAGGTTAGTCAGCAACACAGACTCCTTTCGGCTTTCTCTGTGTTGCATCATACGCCTCCCCGCGAGAGGACCTTCCCCTGTCTTGGATGGCTGTGTTTTATTTTCTTTATTTGACTTGTCCATATTTGTTGAAGTTTTTTGTGGTTTAAATTTTTTTTACAGGATGGGGTAACCGGCCCCATGCCCAACCCTCCTTAGTCGCCTTCTACGACATGCTTGGCAGGGGACAGTGTTACTATTCTTTGCTCCCCTTTCGGGCCCCGGTAACACACGGGTGATATGGTAATATATCTTAGATTAATCTTTATCTACCTGTCATGTTGCTGTAAACAGTCGCAGGTAGTAGACTGTGTCTTATTAAATGTCAGAAAACGATATGGAGCATCCATACATGTCCAGAAAGTTGGTTTGGTTTTAAGGGGAGGAACGGGCATTAAATTTACTTCAAAATACAAAAATGATGGATTTTGGGATTAGTCCATTTTCTGATACTTTAGCATCTCCTGAATCTAAATATAACAGAATTAAATGTCAAAATGCATTTTAACAATATGTATTTTGACTTTTAAAAAGGTATGGTACGGAGAGATTTTCTCAGACTCGAGAAAATATGTCTGATTAGACCTCGTTTCTTCCATAGCAACCAAGCTAACACCTCTACGTATTATACATCATTGGATTCGCCTAGATCTGGGGAATCCGGTGATGTAGTTCATTTATTTCGGTAACAAAATTATACCCGCCAAGATCGAGAATTAAAGATCGCATTTTTTACCGATTACTTCCATATATGGAAATCGTCGGGTGTTCATTGAGATCGGTCTTTTCCGTACACTATTCTAAACTGTTCATTGGCTGCGTGAATCCACGTGACTTGTAACGGCAGTGTTGACATTTCATTATGGCGTCCAATTCATAAATTCTGTATACACATTTAGTTAGGCCTAGTCTCATTTTTCAGAACTTTTTGTGTGAAAATGCCTCGAAAAAAGGATTTCTTTCGTCATCTAAAACTGGAAACGGCCAGGGCGAAGCAATGGAACCAAGATAGTGCAGGTAAAAGTCGCTAATTTTGTTATGGTAATGGTGCAAAATGAATCACAATAGAATCACATGTGGTGAATCCACGCACAAAATAATTTAGGCTACAAAAATTTAGTTTTGATTTACTCTGTTAGGACTGAGTGGAGGCGGGAAGAAGGTACTATATTTGGAGATTGGAAATCTGACTTAATTTTCTTGAATTAATACACAATATGTCCTAATTATAACCCACAAAGGGTTCAACGATATACTTTTTAAAAAAAAGTCACATGTGAATAAGCTATTATTTTTTTTAATTTATGTTTTTGCAAGCTATTAGTAAACGCGTTGGCAGTAAAGAGTGATCACATTTTTCTGGTTTGACAAAATGACATGATTCCACATTATACGATAAATTATCATGGTATTTATAAGCATGTGAGATATGTTTCTTGAGCTGTGATTATTTCTTATGTCCTTTTTTCAGAACTAAATGGTCCCCCTAATGAGCCTAGTCTGCCTGAGGTTATACTGGAAAGAGGAGCATGTGAAGCAAGGATGTGATATACATTTTGAAGGTATTTACTTCTGAATCTTATTTTTGGTTTCTCCTTCTCCTTGTCTAAAAATGTAAACTGATGTAATTTTTATTTCTCCATAAGTATCAGGTTTAGTAACATAATTTATTACTTACATGTGTTTGCTTTGCTTCCATTGTACTACATTTGCTTCTACCATGTAAAGGAAAGTGTTCAATGTTTGCTTACATCATTATTTTAAGTGTTATTAATTCATACCTTTTCTTCTTTCTAGGAAGTTCAGGTGTGATGGAGGCTGAGGCAGCTAGTGTTTTATGGAGCCGGTCTGTGACACGACACAATTTTTGCTACACCACCATTTTAAGATCATGGAAATTAAACTATATGGCCCTAATGTTGAAATCATCAAAGAAGAGTGTATCAATCATGTAGGAAAAAAAATACAGCTCTTCGTAATTTAGTTGCTGATTGCCGCAAGCAAAAAGTTACGCTTGGAGGACGTGGCCGTGGCCGTCTGACAGATACAGCCATCCGAAAGCTTGGCATTTATTATTTCAGGGCTATCAGGCAACATGCTACTGCAGCTGATATGAAGAACGCAATTATGGCTAGCCTACATCATTGCTATTCAACTGATGATTATCCCCAGCATCAGTTTTGTCCTACTGGCCAAGACTCTTGGTGTTTCTATAAAGCAGCCTTATCTAGGAATGAGTATGCTTTTGGGCATCAAAAACGTATACATACGCCCCTGGACTTTAAGCTGTTGAACAGACATTTGACACCAGTGTATGACAGGCTGACAAATCTGAAACTGTTGAGTCGCTGTGAAAGAAAGGCTACCCAAAACTCCAATGAGAGCCTTCATTCAGTTATTTGGAGTAAAGTGCCAAAGTATATCTTCCATTCACGAAAGCGCGTTGAATTCTGCACAGTTGCTGAATTTAATGAAGGACCTGAGGCTGCTATATTTTTCAAGAAAGTCCTGGGGCTGAACAGTGGAAAAGAGGCTTATCGACTGGCAGGAGCAAGAAAGCGTAAACGTCTCGTGCTCAGCTCTAAAACGGCAGAAAACTGCACTAAGAAAAGGAACCAAATTAGGCACAAGTCTCAACAGAAAGCCAGACAAGAAGCTGCAGAGGAAGCTGGATATATGGCCGGTATGTTCTGAATGACAAGTAAGTTATTTTTTTGCTGTAGTATTACATACTTATTTAATTGTTGTCTACTTATGGAGAAAAATGCGGTTTTTCTCATAATCTATTTTTTCATCCTAATTTTCTTATAACTTCCACACTTGACATAAGAATTGGAACATATATTGCCCATAATCTTTTAAAACTTTTTATGTGATGGATTTTAAGTATCTGATCAAACTTTTGATTAATTGACAAAAGTAATGTAAAATTTAGTAAAATTTGTTACTATTTTTAGACACTATTTTCAAAGTCCTACAACTTCTTTTGTATTAAAGTTATCAAAAAATCCATCACAGGAAAAGTTTTAACATATAAAGATAAACGTTGTGTTCATATTTGGTATTCATAGCTTAATAAATAAAAAAGCCTTAGCAAATTGAAATAGAACAAAGAATCCAATATTGCTCAGCTCTAAAACGGTAGAAAACTGCACTAAGACAAGGAAGGAAATTAGGCACAAATCTCAACAGAAAGCCAGATAGGAAGCTGCAGAGGAAGCTGGCTATGCTACCAGTATGTTCTAAATGACAAGTAAGCAATTTTTCAGGGGCAATATTACATACTTATTAAATTTTAGTCTATTTATGGAGAAAAATGCGATTTTCTCAAAATACAATTTTCTTATTCTAATTTCCCTAAAACTTCCACAATTATATATTAATTGACATAAGAATTGGCACATATGTTGCCCATAATCCTTTAAAACTTTTACAGTGATGGATTTTGAGTATTTGATCAAACTTTTGATTTATTGCAAAAAGTAATGTACAATTTATCAAAATTTGTTACTATTTTTAGACACTATATTCAAAGTCCTACAACTTTTTTTGTATTAAAGTTATCGAAAATCCATCACAGGCAAAGTTTTAAAATATAATGATAAACGTTGTGTTCATATTTAGTGTTTATAGCTTAATAAATAAAAAAAGCCTTAGCAAATTGAAATAGAACAATAGAATCCAATATGGCCGCCGTTTCTATGGCAACCAGTGGTGCAGTGCCATCAAACTCTTCATTTTGCGTATCTAGTATTGATATAGGTTAAGTGTGTGCATTTTCATTGAAATCCAGCAATTAATAACGAAAATAGCATTTCAGTGTAGCTCCTCCCCTTAAGGACTATCTTCATTGCACACGGACAACTCCATCAGTGCTGCAATCTCCTCCCTTAGATCACACACGGAGGGTCTCAGCATAGTGCACGAACTCCGTAGCACTGTTGAGAACCACAATGTGCGTATATAGGTAACACACATTCTATAAATATATTTGGTGGGTAGGTTTCTGACTTTTACATTTTGCCAGGGCAGCGGCCTTATGGCCTGCTCTGTACGATCTACAATTGCCGTGGGATTTTCAACGTGCGCTACTTGCGTCCTATTTTTTTCTTCCTCATCCGAGAAGGCTAGGCATCCAATCTCCCTACCCATGAGACCCGGGGAGGGGGGGGGGGAGTGGAGTATGACATAATTAGGACCACGGGTTCTGAAAAAAAGTTTTTCCATAAATTATATTCCCTCAACTGGGAATCGTTCCCGGGAGTATGACATCATTAGGACCACGGGTTCTGAAAAAAAATTTTCCATAAATTATATTCCCTCAACTGGGAATCGAACCCGGTACCTCTAGAATTCAAGGCGGACGCCAAACCTCCCAGCCACTCCGTCCCCTCCTCCCCCCACCAATCATCAAGAACGTTAACATTTTGTTAACACATAAGTATATTAAAAATGGCAGATTTATGAACGCACAGAAACTAACTACATTACATAACGAAGAATATAAATTAAATGAATAGAATAGGCTGGAGTAAAAGTAATGTTCTGAACTGGACAAATCTCGACTCATAATGTACTCTGATAATATGGCGACCACAATAACGATGTATCATACTCAACGACACACTAGGACTACTGTGCCCCAGGCATGTCGTACAATGTGATTAATGTGAGGTTCAGCGGATTGAGCTGTTAACTTCGTCAGCAAAAGGAAATTGCTTAAAAAAAACCACCTCTGTAAGAGCATGTAAATACTTGATGCAGGATTCGTGAAAGGTGGGCCAGGTACATTCGTGGTTATTTGCTCCGTAACGACTACAAAAATAAGTGATTATAATGATGTAAGTATCAGCGGATTTACAGAAACAAGCATTGACATGATCATGCAGCAGTGGTCATTGTCCCAATTTGTTGCATACGTTGAGGTTGCCAGACCCACGCACAATCTCGTACAATTCACGGTGTACGAACTGCCTGAACGTACATTAGTAGGCTACTTGTCTTCCTTTCTTCCTTCAAATACAGTCATAATACGCTGGATTTAAAATAACATTTATAAGAACCTACATATCGTACATTGAAAATTGTTGTGTGTAAATTAAATTTTGCCTCATTTTGGTGAGGCGCGTTCCCCCCCCCCCCCCCCCCCGTTCAACCTAATCGATTATATTAGGACGCATTTCGAAATAGAAAGGACCTTACGGCCTGTTTCGGTGTGAAATTGAAAATACTTAAATACACACAAGGGATACATATAAACGGTTGAAACGAAGCACCGTGGGCTGTGTGGACGCCTTAACCCAAAATAGCCATGATGTCTATTGCTTAATAATAAGTCGATTACGGGTTTATTATGAGTAAAATGGAAGTTTATTGTTCGTTATTATTAACTCACAGTTTGTTTTTTTTCATTTCTTATGTATCAGTAAGATGGGAAAGGGGCAAGGTTAAGATTAATGTTAAGGCAAAATCTGTGTCTAAGTACGTTCTAACCGTTGACGATGAAACTGCAAACAACAACTTGCGACGCAGAGTAGTAGGATCATGTATAGATTGCTACGATAATTGAGGGAAAATCGATTCTGTCAGTGGGTGTGATAATCGTCTGTTGTTATTGTTATGTTTTTTGCTGTTGTGTAATTGTATCCGATATGATTGTTTTCTTGCAAGACATTATTTGTTTATAAGCTAAGAGAAGGGTTAGGTTCAGGGTTAAAGTTAGTGTTATGTAATGTGTTTCTTGACAGGCGTCAAGAGATGAAATAGAGCCACTCGAGATCACTATTGTCAGCAAAGTCGATTACGCAGCAAGGGTGGTGGTGTGATTATCGCCTGTTATTACTGAGTCTGATTTTTAAATCAATTCATTAATTTTGTATTATCACATTAGCATGATCAGAATGTTTTTGCACGATATTGCACGTAAAAACGCTATAAATGCGATTATCATTGTGCAATACCATTATGATCTCCGCTTCCTGAACGTAAGCCGACAGAATCGTTATGTGTTGCTACATGAAGGTAGTGGTGGTGAAATCAGATATGGACATGGGGACGATAGCGATTACGAGCGTGTGTGCCAGCTGTCGTCTCCTGTCAGTTTTTGTCTTCTTGTATGTGTGGTTGATCATTTTGAATTTCTAATTTGCTGGAGATAGTAATTTACTTTGGTCATGTCTGTCGGTAAGGACGGGATTTTTTTTTTTTGGGGGGGGGGGGGGGGGGTGTGTGGGGGGGGGGGGGGGGGGGGGGGGGGGGGGGTGTACATTTTTCCCTTTGTTTCTATTATTTTTCTGAGCTAAATGGTGAGAATGGTGTACTTGACCGTTTTTTCTTAAAGCGGAAATAAAGATATAAAGATGACATCGAAATACGCTGCTATCTATGTTATGGTAAGAACTACGATTAGAGTTTTCTTTAAGTTTTGGATTCCTAAACCTAACCGTTTGCCACCACCCTGCCCCACCCCTCCCCTTCTTATTGTGTTTGTAATTTTTGTTTTTATGAACGTCGTATCGAATAGACGTCCCATTGTTGTTCATTTCTTACTTACGTACTTAGTCGTTCCTCTTCTACCATGAGGTGTAGAGGTTTGGAAGGGAGAGCGCCATACTATCCTATCGGCTGTCTTCCTCCTGGTCTGGTTCCATTCTAGTCATCAGTCCTTCAAAGATTGTCTAATGTTGTCGTCCCAGCGGGCTCTAGGTCATCCTGGAGACCTGGATCCCTGACTCTTAATTTCCTATACTTGGCCTAGTAGCCGATCTTCTCTCTTTCTGCAGATATGGCCAAACAATCTTGGGACTGTTCTACTTGAGTCTGCAGGGGTTGGGTTTTTAGGCCTTGACGTATCGTCTGGTTGCGGACCATGTCTCTTCTTGTTACTTCAACCACCTTCCTCAGATACCTCATTTCTGAGGTTTGGATCTGGCTTTTGTGGGTTGTAGTCATTGCCCATGACTCGCATCCATATGTCAAGACTGGTACATAGGTGGAGCGGTATTCAGCCATCTTCGTCTTCTTGCCAACTTCTCTTTTGCTGAGGCATCCTCGATTTACGGCATGAACAAGTCTCGCAGCTGCTGCTCTTCGGGTAGCCAACTCTTCTTTAATGCCTCCCTTCCGGTCTATGACTGGCTGCTCATTTCAACCGGACGAAAGGGCAGCTTGGCGAATATGCTGACAGTGTGTTTACATATTTCTGGGGGGATGGGGAGGGGGGTGTTGAAAAAAATTGTACACACCATTAGAAAACTGTAGGGACAACCAGCAATAACCGGTAAGTTTATATGGTTGTTTCGTGTGTGCTGTTAGGCGCGGATGTTTTTCGCACATTATTATTTGTGATAAAATATGTTCGTATGCCAGGCATGCGCGTAATCGTTAATATTGACGGTAACACGGTAATTGTAATGTTGTAATCGGGAGTTATTTGTTGTGGCAAACGGAGATGACAACGCATGAGCGACACTTTTGCGCAAAAAGCTACGCATGTGCAAAAGGTCGGATGTGCTTATGGTTACGGTGAATGGAGAGTTATGATTGCAGTAAAAAAAAAAGAGATGACTTGAAAAAAATCTAGCCCAGGTAGTTATCTATTCGGTGGTTACTTAAGTCAACCTTATCGTTAGGGGTTAGGATTAGAGTTTGGTTTATATTTAGAAATGCAAAACCTAATACAAACTCGTATTCTAACTAAAACTACGCGGCCGGCTTAATTGGCCGCCGCGTAGATATCGATTTGGGCGAAATGGAAAACACGGCCACGGTGTGTCATTTTAACCTAAATAAACTATTATGCATTCATACATTTATTCATAAATAAACATATACATAAACATATACATAAATCACACGTTTGCACATCTTTCTCTTCTTCTTTGTACACTCTCAGACATCAACTTGAATATTTCAAAAAACCGCAGCGGTCAACTTGAGGCTACTTGCATCTCGATAGAGTTTATTTTCAGCAATGGTAGTGGTCATGTGTGCTTTCCACGCAACACCTGGACCCATGCATTTACAGATGGATCAGCAACAGAAAATGGAGGTGGGGGTGTCTTTCTGACCTTAAGCACTGGTGCAGAAAAAAGGCTGTCAGTGGCAACAGGACGATTCTCAAGTAACTTCAGAGCAGAGGCAGAGGACTTGAAAACTGCAGCAGAGGTTATATTGACTGAAGAAAGGGCAGAGAGACAAGTTGCTTTCTTTACTGATGCGCAGTCAGTAATTGCAACGTTGAAAAGCCAAAATAATACAGACCTGGATGATCTCAGAATAGTGCTCCACAAACTTTGTCGACGATTCAAAAGTGTTGTGATCCAATGGATCCCATCTCATTGTAACATCGCCGGCAATGAAGAGGCTGACAGAATGGCAAAAGAAGGTTCACATCTACCTCAGCCTGATGCAAGCATAACTTTTGAGGAGGCAAAGAGTTTTATCAGAATCAGATATAGAAACAAATGGAATGTAGAAGATCCAGGGCACACACAGAATGATGCTTACTACCAGCTCCACATAAGAGAACAAGTGGTAATCTTCAGACTCCGCACTGGGCACAACAGATTCAGATACCATCTATTCAACAAGCTAAAGATAGGAACTACCGATCAGTGTAACTGTGGCGTTGATAAAATGACTGCTGAACATCTGCTTCAAAGTTGCCCCTTATATGTGGTACAGAGAAAGTGCGTATGGCCGACGCCAGCTCCTTTCGTGGAAAAGCTTTACGGGGATTCAAATAGCCTCAAACTGACTACTGCTTTCTTTGAGAACATTCAAGTGGACGTCTGAGAGTGTACGAAGGAGAAGAAGAAGAAGAATATGTGCTTTCTCTGTTCCTCATATGTTGGGCATCTTTGAAGCGGATGTTTAGCAGTGTAGCAAGTGTAATTGCTGGGGAGGTTAAGATGTTACCTAAAAAGAAAGAAAGCTGTGTCTGTGCCAACCGTGTGAGGTCAAGCAAATGTTGGCCCCTGACTCTAACAGATAATGATGATGATGATGATGTATTATCAGGGAACCTAACGCTACCTCCCTAGATCTCACACGGTCCGTATTTTGATTCTAGTGGCTGGTGTCTGATGTGACTAGTGTCTAGGGGTGAAATGACAATGGTGGTACATCAACACAATACACTTTAACTCACTATAAGGAAATGAATAAGACTGTGGTTAAAGTTTTCTTTAAAAATTGAATTCTTTTCTTTGTACAATTTAATCTGCCTGTCCTGCCATCTCTTTTGGACAGGTCTTTGAAAATGAGGAAAATATATTTTACATATACTGAATAACTAAAATGTTTGGACTCTTTGTCCTATAAGTATAATGTCACTATATTATTCCTTTAGGTGTATTCACAGACTAAAACTTTAATATCTACTAGTGTTATTCATTTGTTAGGAGGAGCTGTTGTTTCATCACGCCCCATATAATTCTGTTTATTCTTGGAAATAACAATGTTTATTTGAATGAAGTGTCAGAAGTCCCAGATGTTAACACATCACCTGGGATTCTTGGTATGAAGATAACAAGTCAGTATGTCGCTGCAGAGAAGATATAGATCGGCACGCACAAGCTCCTTCAGGCTATCTGCTGACAGCATAAACTTTTGAAAGGAGACTTTTTTCTTTACAGTCACTCATCAGGTTTCCTGTCACCGGCTGGTAACAGGAAATAAAAAAACCCTGCAATAAAAGACACCCTGGCCTTTTCACATCTGATCACAATTTCTTATCACTATTGTACACATGATGGTATGGGGTCAGCCTCGTGTGCATACACGTGCACTAGCCCCTAATTTATATGACTCACACCTTTCTGTGACCACCTCTCAGGTCCCTATGGCAGATACGCCACTATACTTTTCCATAGTTTTCTTCAATACAATAACGTGGAGAAACCACATCTCCTTTTCTATGATTTTTCTTTTCTTTTCTTAATTATAAACGCTCTAGTCATGTTAAAGAGTGTTCATAGAACACTGAGGCTTACTAACATCTTCTAATACAATAATATTACTACAAAATCATAACAATATGCAAAGTCAAATACAGTTCAATGTGAGGACTCAATAATGTTTGCTCCCGGCATGTCCTTCACTTTTCCCAATAGCAGTATTTAAATTTTGCAGTTTTAATCAAGCATGTTAATACATAAAGCATTCTTACCACAATCTCAAAGAAATATGACACAAATAACGTTGACTGGCAAAGAATGGCCTCAGTTTGCTCTGCCCTGTCCAGATTATGAATTTAGTATTTAATTTTACAATTTATCACATCTGCTCTCAACGTACTTGTTGATATAAAATTTTGTCAAATGACCACGAGACCCCTAAGCCTTTGGCCAATATCTATTAGAACTGGCCAATGAAATCAGGCGACTACCCAATTTTGAATTTAGTTTAAAAAAAAAAAAATTCTAAACAAACTATGTGTCTCGTAATCCATTGGTTAGTCTGCGTTAGTTATGCCAATACAAAAAGATGTTTAGTTTTGGTTAACATTTTCTTACCTCCCCCCTTTACTCCTATACTCTTATACCACCCAATCGGATTTGAATTACTCCAATGCCTCTTTTTCAAACTTGCGTCCCCAATAACGTTATGTGTAACGAGCAAGAACAACAGTCTGTCCGTCCTAGCGTTCGTAGACATATAGTATTATCTCAATAACTTGGCTAATAATTGGACTACCATATTTTTCAAAACGTATTATTTCTCAGGAGACACTAAGCTATCCTACTATATGATTTTTATGGTCAGTTTTTATTATGGTTTAGATTTTCAGTTTTGTCACTGTCAATCGTCAAATATAACTTTTACACAAGTCGGCCACCTTCCCTCCTCATTCTCTATCACTTTTCTCATTATTAAAATAAACCAACTAGTTTGAGTGACGTCAGAAATACACTACGCGCCGAGAATTTAAACTGTCTGGGTGTTTATATCTGTTGGCTTTGCCCACAGTGTGTATATAGTAAAGGAACCGCGTGCACAGCGAAGAGAGGTTTTTCAAAACGTTTGGTAGTACTTGCGTTAATTATTACAGTCGTTCCGTTCTTACTACTGAAAAATGTCCGAGTTACTACTAATTTTGGGCGTTAATGTTAAAATACTACGTTAATTCAGACAGTAGGTTTGGCGGCACAGTTCTGGCAGATCGTTAATTATAAGTCTTGCCTCAGTTTCGTGCAGTAGATCGGGCAAATTGTTAAATGTTAATTGTACGTCTCGAAACCGAAACTAAAAAGCGTGTTAGATTTTACGGCGGGTCATTTTTCTAAGCATACCAACTGCACCAAAGGCAGCGCTCTACTGGAGTAGAAGACGCCGCTAGGCAGGCACCCTAGGGCGGGTGTATTTATTATCATAGGACTAAAATCTTAATGAATATAGCGATTATCTCACAGATCTCGCTACAAGCAGTCATTTTATCAGTGCCACATTTACACTCATCGATAGTTTCTATATTTAAATTGTTGAATATACGGTATCCCAGCCTGTTGTGACCCGTGCGGCATCTGAAAATGAAAAATGTTCACTCTATACTTGAATACCTACAATAAACGTTGGCACATAAATAATTTAGCTTCTGACTGGCAGAGTAGCTTAAGCTCATTTCTCTCACTACAAAGTGTGCATGGTTGAGTATCGAAATCTCGAGGTGTCCTACGCAATTCTACCCAGCTGTAAAGGTAACTTGAATCTGGTCTTCAGTTAGGGATGACAAAGGCAACGAAGAAGGGAAGTGGTTCATAACTTACAAAGCTGGACCTAGTATAGTTACATACGTTTCTAAATAGATCCGTGCACAGATTAATATAGTATGTCAAGATAACTAATGTGGAACTGATAACAAGAACCAGACAAGTACCAGTGGAACTAGAGATAACAAGAACCAGACAAGTGTTAGTCGAACTAGAGATAACAAGAACCAGACAAGTACCAGTGGAACTAGAGATAACAAGAACCAGACAAGCGCCAGTGGAACTAGAGATAACAAGAACCAGACAAGTGCCAGTGGAACTAGAGATAACAAGAACCCGACAAGTACGGTGGAACTACAGATAACAAGAACCAGACAAGTACCAGTAAAACTAGAGATAACAAGAACCAGACAAGTGCCAGTGGAAATAGAGATAACAAGAACCAGACAAGTGCCAGTGGAACTAGAGATAACAAGAACCAGAGAAGTGCCATTGGAACTAGAGATAAAAAGAACCAGAGAAGTGCCAGTGGAACTAGAGATAAAAGGAACCAGACAAGTGCCAGTGGAACTAGAGATAAAAAAACCAGACAAGTATCAGTGGAACTAGAGATAACAAGAACCAGACAAGTGCCAGTGGAACTAGAGATAACAAGAACCAGACAAGTACCGGTGGAACTAGAGATAACAAGAACCAGACACGTACCAGTAAAACTAGAGATAACAAGAACCAGACAAGTTCCAGTGGAACTAGAGATAACAAGAACCAGACAGGTGCCAGTGGAACTAGAGATAACAAGAACCAGACAAGTACCGGTGGAACTAGAAATATCTTGAACCAGACAAGTGCCAATGGAACTAGAGATAACAAGAACCAGACAAGTACCAGTGGAACTAGAGATAACAAGACCCAGATAAGTGTCAGTGGAACTAGAGATAACAAGAACCAGACACGTACCAGTGGAACTAGAGATAACAAGAACCAGACAAGTGCCAGTGGAACTAGAGATAACAAGAACCAGACAAGTGCCAGTGGAACTAGAGATAACAAGAACCAGACAAGTGCCAGTGGAACTAGAGATAACAAGAACCAGACAAGTGCCAGTGAAACTAGAGATAACAAGAACCAGAAACGTGCCAGTGGAACTAGAGATAACAAGAACCAGACAAGTGCCATTGGAACTAGAGATAACATGAAACAGACAAGTGCCAGTGGAACTACAGATAACAAGAACCAGACACGTGCCAGTGGAACTAGAGATAACAAGATCCAGACAAGTGCCAGTGGAACTAGATATAACAAGAACCAGACAAGTACCAATGGATCTATAGATAACACGAACCAGACAAGTACCAATGGAACTAGAGATAACACGAACCAGACAAGTACCAGTGGAACTAGAGATAACAAGAACCAGACAAGTACCAGTGGAACTAAAGATAACAAGAACCAGACAAGTGTCAGTTGAAATAGAGATAACAAGAACCAGACAAGTACCAGTGGAACTAGAGATAACAAGAACCAGACAAGTGCCAGTGGAACTAGAGATAACAAAGCCAGACAAGTATCAGTGGAACTAGAGATGACAAGAACCAGACAAGTACCAGTGGAACTAGAGATAACAAGAAGACGATGGCAATAGATAAGACCCACACTGAGGAAACATGTTGATAGTATTACAAAGCAGTCCTTGTTCTGGAACCCCCATGAGGTAGACCACGAAGCACATGGAGATGAAAATTCAAAACAGAAGTGAAAATGATGAGGAAAATGTGGAAACAGTTATGGAGCTTCAGCTGAAGTCACGTGACAGGAGGACTTGGTATGTGTTTGTAAAACGCCTATGCTCCTTGAGGAGCTAGATTGAATGAATATAGTAGTCTCTAACATTTTACTTCCCTACTGCAATACTTGCAATATGATTACCTTCAACATATAAATACTTTCATTTTTCATATGTACATACATTTACGCATTAATGCACGCATTATTGCAAACACCTTTAAGTACATAGATACATAAATACAAACCTTTAAGTTAATAGCTTGAGACTTTAAGTATGAAGACATAACCTACTTGACCAATTCTTTGATTTTTTCTTAACAGAATTCTCGGCCACAATTTTTGAACCACCAGAGTTCAGCTTAAATATTCCTCAGTAAGTGGCATACATGCGTGTAACGTGAGATCGTATATGTTCATATCATGTTATTATGTGTCTGTACATGTGTATGCTCTTGTTCACGTACCGTGTGCTATTAGTATCCCTCGATTTACGCGTGGGATGCGTTCCTAATTGTTTGGGGGAAATAGAATCGGCGAAAATTGAAACATTTTTCTAATGTAAGTCAAAGGGAAGTCAGTGACTGACGTTCCCGAAATCCAACAATTAGCGAACTCTGTAATGCTGTAATATTAAAGATCTGAAATGAAATAAATTTTTAAAAATTAACTAATGAAATTAAATTAAGTAGATTTAATAAAACATATTTAGTACACTTAAGACTTGCAATGGTGTAATGCCCCAGCTTTAGTTCTCTGACGAAGTCTCTGGTTGAGTATCTTCACGTGTTTTTTTATAAATCATGCAACGATGACTTCCTTTCTGTTTAACTCTCACACCAAGGAATCATGGATGCTATAAGGTTACCCTTCGCTGTAACACTCCACTCCCAGTTGTGGTCAAGCTTACATACCCCATCAGTTCTTTTGTAGGAAGCTCTCCGTGTTCTGTTTCTTCCTCCTCTTTTTGTCGGCTTAGGAGATCAGCCGATTCTTCAAAGTCTTCACTTGAAAGAGGGTGTCCATGGCTTTCCAACACACCTGTTACGTCTTCATATGTCACTTCGCCCAAGCCCAACTTTTGTGCCGGTCTCCTAATGTGTTTAATTTAATATGTTAAAATATTCATTACAATATTTCACGTCAATTTTATAAGAAGTTTTAAAATACAAATGTTTTACCTTGCTCGACATGTTTTTACCTTCGGATCTTACAATCGGCGTTATTTTGAATCGGCGCAAATTGGACCGACTCAAATCGAGAGCTTCCTGTGGATCAGTAAAACGTTACATGTCAGTAAGGAGAAGAAAGCCAAAACGACGCAGACACATATGACCAACGTTTCAGTCAGCAGACGTGCATCAGACAACACGACACATGGCAACTAGATTAAATTATTCACATAACAAGAATCTAATAAGTGATACAGTTCTTATCTTCACTTGTTTTCCATTTGGTCAGTGTTCATGAGAATTAAACCCTACAACTGATAGTTTTCTAAGTGGCTGTCTATTAATGATCACTTCTAGTCTAAGGTTATATTCGAGCGTTGATGGATTACCGAGAGGGAGATTTGCAATGCAATGTTGAAATAACCCGACAAAAATAACGGGAATGAATTATAACGTGTTCTTTCTGCTAGATATCTAGATAACTGTCGTATTTCTCATGTGATAATGCCATTATGTTTAATTCCTTTTTACTTTCATTGTACCTTTTGGTCAAACGTAATTTCGAAAAATGACACTGGGTGTTTGTTTGGTTTGTAAATAAAAAATCTAGTCAAATCTTTAAAAATATTAAAATCAACGTCTGAGAGTGCACAAGGAGAGGAATAAAAAAAGAAGACCGCGCGTTCTGTTTAATTGGTGTGCGATTTAGTCTTCATGGTGCAATGCGCGCCTTTTCATTATTTTTTCTCTAAAGCTCACGGGTTCTGTGAATAGGAATTTACAAGACGCTTCAGGATAATGGATATTCGTGCACAGGTATGGCTACACTATTGGTCTTATCTATTAGCTTTGTGTAATGAGACAGACAATGATATCAAAATAAGAATATAAAACGCAAGAGCAGCTTTCATTACATTGGTAAATATATGGAGAACAAGAGGAATCACGTGCAATTTAAAAACAAAATATGAATCTTCATCTCAAATGTCGAATCAGTCCTTTTGTATGGCTCTGAAATATGGACAGCAGCAAAAACACCAACCAGAAAAAGGTATAGATTTTCATGAATGGGTGCTTGCGTAGAACAGAAGTATTGAAATGGTAAGAAAAGATCCCTAACCTGGAACTGGTGACAAGAACCAGACAAGTGCAAGTGGAACAAGAGATGAGATGAAGTAAGTAACGATGAACAGGACACACAGTCAGGAAACCTGTTGATAGCATTACAAGGCAGTCCTTGGTCTGGAACCTTCAGGGTAGGAGAGACAAAGATAAACCACGAAACACACGGAGAAGAGAACTGGAGACAGAAGTGAAAAAAAAATAATTAGTAAGACGAAGAAAGAACTCGAGCTGATCATAACTTACAGGTGGATCTTGCATGTCTTTGCTGAACGCCTATGCTTCTTGGGCAGCTATAGGTTAATGATTTAGTTTCATGCAATGCTTTAACCTAAGGAGAGACACACGCGTAAAAATACAGTTGCGTCACTCTTCATATTTGCAACATTATTGGTGTATCTTTAAATTTTATACTGACCGCTGCGTATCACTCTTTTGACCTTATGATTGACCTATTTTCTGGCCTTACGCTGCAGTTATTTATCTGGCTACTTTAAAAAAAAAATTGTCTTGACTGTAATCACATTTTTAAAAAAAGAGCGTATATCTGAATGCAATTTTAATTTAATGGTCAGGGTTTTCTTTCAACCCCAGCTTTTATTGGCTGTTTGTGATTTTTCTAGGTAATTTCTTTTCATTCAGTAGTTTGCCATTAAAAGGACATTAACAAATTAAAATAACATATCGTGAATATTTCAGTTTTTCTTAATCTTGGGAGACATTTAAAGAAGTGAGTTTGAAATTTTGATAATAGCAAACGTGGCAAATGATCGACGGAAATAACAACTCCTTATATGAAAAATGACTGAAATTCGCAAAAGTATAAAGCAGAAGTTAGTTTTGAGCTGTAAGTGCGTTGTGTCGTAGTTACAGCTAGGCTGCGATATCTGCGCTGTTCAGCCTGACACATCTGATTTCAGCAAGCAGTGTTTACGTGTTTGTTTTCCTGTCACTTCACGCCTATATGTATGCTATACTTCATGTCCTTCCAATGATGAGTGGGGTTGCTTCACCAGTGAGCGTTGTTGAAGAATGCGATCATCACAAAAAGTTAAGTGGGAACCCCGTTACCAGTTACAAACATGGTAGGCATGTCACGTGCCATGGGCATCTGATAGAGCAGACATTTGACAGATTCGTCTCCGGCACGCGAGGCCATGCGATCAGCACAAAGTTATTGAAGTCACCAGTGATATCTAATTTAAAATGTGTCCAAAAACGTTTTATCACACATTCATGAAAATTCTAATTTTTATGATATTAGTATGAAATCACATATTACTGACTGAGAATTACCACGTACCCAGTTCTGTCCCCCACCATTTATTAATTTATTACTTAAAAATGTCGTGACACTAAATTTGTGAAACGTGCTACTATGAAATGACAAGGCTGTTCTCGCAATCGAAGTCATTAAAATTGAGTTAGAACTAATCGTATGTGGTTGATCAGTTGATAGTCCATGACTGCGTTGTCTGTGACTACACTATTTAAAAGCAAACAATCTAGCAACATTACAAATTTGATAAAAATAAGCAAACAATATGCAAAACAATACTTCTTTCTCTACCAGTTTACAGCACATGGTCCACAGACAATTTTCTATGGTTTAAACAAGTTTATGGCCATGTATTTTCTCATTATGTAGTCAAATTTGGACTCGAATCAAGCGGGCGCATTATGTTGTTGATGTGAAAATGTTTGGGGTAAGATGGTGCAGTTTGAAATGCGATTTAGATATAAGCTTCAATTTTCCTCCTTCTTAAGTTATCGAGCGCCTGGAGAAGGCACGTTTTCTCTACACATTAAAACATGTGCTGAAAGAAAAAAAAGATGAATAGAACAGATAGAATAAAGTTAATCGAACTAACACTCACAGCATACATCTTAGAGAACAATGACAATAACTCAAAAAAAATATTATCGAGATTCAGAGCTATCATGTGTTTGGAAACTGTCAAAACTGTACGTTTTAGATTGATATCTCTCTATTTGCTTGCAGATCCCTGAACTTTGGCGGCATTGGGTTCACTTTTTGTCACGAGTTATTTCACGCCTTTGATAATAACGGTAGGTAGAACACATCTGTTTAACTTTTGTTTTTCTCAAGTCATTGCTGGTTACGTTATATCTTTCAGCAATTTATTTTTAAATGTTCTTTTCGTTCCCTACAGAGAATAAACCCAACACTGCAGCAGGTCCTTCACTAGGATGTCCACAGCTTTGATGCGCTTTTGTACTGGTAGTACTGTAGCTGTTTAAATTACATGAGATTGCCAGCTCTGTGGACATACCTCGTGTTAGTCACCTCATGCCATATGTCTGAGCAGTCGATTTATTCTTTGGTTGTTCGTTTGTTTGTTTGTTTGTTTGTATTTCTTTTTTGTTTGTTTGTTTTTCTTGTTTGTTACTCTTCAAAAAGAATATGACTCCACGAATGATGAATTATACATGAACGTCCGGAACTATACGAGAAACGTGCGTTAGCAACTTTTCTAATGTAGATGTATTATTTGCTTGCATTCATATTTTGGCTTCTTTGTTTCCTTTATTTTCTTTGTTAATAATCATCTGTTGATAATACTGTCGCGGTTTGTTTTATTTCGTCAGACCTGGTCAATTCTCGTGAACCCAAGATCACATAATGTGGTCAGATGGTAAAGTACCAGGTTTCAGGCGGGAAAGTAGTCAGTTTTGAAAGCTCACTTGTAGAAAGCGGTCATGCTGCCCGAGAAGACAAATCTGTCAGCTGTTTTGTTTTTGATGGTTATTCTATCTGCTGATGTTTGCTACAAGTTTTCCCGCTATATGTCGACTGACTGTAAACCTATTTTGTCTCGCTGCTTTTTTTATTAGTCGAATCTAGCTTGTATTTGCTAGCAGTTATGAGATTCGCTCAAGTTATTGCGATCGAATTTGACCTGAAGTTGATGGCTCGATTATTGTAGCTTTTTGTAAGGCATTGTCGCGCTGTTAAGTTTTGATAACATTCAACGCATGTCTTGGGTAAGTTGTTAATCCAATAAAAACTGGATTGGAACCAGAAGCGTTATCTGCTCATTTGGAGGGATCTCAGTTCGTGTATGCCTCAATATTGTAACAAGTCACTATTTAATTCGTCTGTTGTCCCACGTATTCACACACTACTAATCTTTCACATCTACGTTCTCTAGTCTATTTTACTTTTCTTATATAATTTACTGTCGTAGGGGAGTTAAGCGTTAGAGGCTTAACAATATTATATATCATTTTATTATTACTATTATGTCTTCAAAGTGTGTCTTGTTGTCATTTTAAATTTTACTTCATCTTTGGTTAGCAAATCTTTCTGCTTTCTCAATTCCTTCTCGTGCTACGAGGGATAGAGGTGAAAAAAAGGTGTTAATGTGAACAAAGAACGAATGCAACGTTTATCTCCCTTGATCTGCGTAGGGATCCAGTAATGGTGGCCAGAGTGTTAGAGTAAAATATGAGTTTATAACAGGTAGTAGTGTTTGCAGAAAAATTATTCATGGTAGTAAAATGCAAAGAAAGATTGGGTTCCTATTTACGGAGCAGTGCAGGATTGGGTTCCTATGTACGGAGCAGTGCAGGATTGAGTTCCTATGTACGGAGCAGTGCAGGATTGGGTTCCTATGTACGGAACAGTGCAGGATTGGGTTCCTATGTACGGAGCAGTGCAGGATTGGGTTCCTATGTACGGAGCAGTGCAGGATTGGGTTCCTATGTACGGAGCAGTGCAGGATTGGGTTCCTATGTACGGAGCAGTGCAAGATTGGGTTCCTATGTACGGAGCAGTGCAATATTGGGTTCCTATGTTGGAGCAGTGCAGGATTTGGTTCCTATGTATGGAGAAGTGCAAGATTCGGTTCCTATGTACGGAGCAGTGCATGATTGGGTTCCTATGTACGGAGCAGTGCAGGATTTGGTTCCTATGTACGGAGCAGTGCAAGATTGGGTTCCTATGTACGGAGCAGTGCAGGATTGAAGGATGGTACCGACAAAAACATAATGAACTCGGTTTTTTTTTTCCAGTTTTTATCCCCGCCGCTCTTCTGCAAGATTATTTTGTGTCAGATAATGACAATTGATTCGTAGACGACAAGCAAAAGGAAATTCAACAAAATATAATATGAAATATATGTTTGATAAGAACAAAAGAAATGTGTCGACCCGGAAATTTCTCGTAATCAGTCCTCACTTCAATTGAAAGGAGTACTACCGTTGTGGACAAGGGGTCGAACACAAAATTCCGTGAAAGAGACATGAGGGCATTGGACATAAATCCAGAAATATTGGAGGATGAAACTGCTGATGACACCAAGTAGCGATGCTCTTTGCCTCTTTTTCACCGCTGTCCCTCTTAGAACGAGAAGGAATTGAGAAAGCAAAATGTCTTGCTAAACAAAGACAAAATAAATTTAAAATGAGAACTAGAGACTATTTGTGTTGGCGCACTTACTTCAGCGAATTACATCGTAGACAAGAGACAGAGTGACTTCTCCGAGTCCGAGTTATAGCCTCTCTCTAGAACCTTCTAGTATCTTGTGCATCACGTGCTACCTTCTTGTGTGTACTAATCATAACCTGTACTCGTCTGTCCACAAAGGAGTTCGCTATGTCCCACAACTCAGGGCGTTTTCCCGTTATTCTGGTAATATCTACAGTTGCGTCCCTTACACCACAGACGCGACCCGTGTACAGTTACACACTCAAAGAGAACCTAAATCACACGGTAACGTCACTCTTTACGTATGATCAAAAAAAACCCTATCTTTCGTTCGCATCTTATAACATATTGAAATTAATCCTTAGACTTAAGAGTCTTTTATATTTGGACATGCGCCCTAATATAACCGACTAAGCTGAACATGACGCTTCGCCAAAACGAGGCAAAAGTTTTACATAAAAAAAAATAAAAAACAAGTGACCATTTTCTGTCGTCGGGGTGGAAGAATCGATCCTTCTACGCCTAATACCAGTCCATACGAGTGTACATCCGCACAGCGTTCCATGTGTCCAAAACCTCAAAATCATGCATCGATGATACTGGCAACAATTGGCTCAGGTTGCTTTAGAGAAACCCCCGCCTCAAATTTCTATTGCACGGAACTACGTTTCAGATCCAGTGTTGTCCCCTTGATTTCATAGATTTAATTAGCTTAACAAACCTGTCACAAGGTCCTTTATTTTTTTGTCCTGTGTCATTATGTAACTAGTGGATCTTGTGTGCTCGGCTGAACGGGACTCGCCTCGCCAAAGGAGGAAAAAGCTCGTTGTAGTACACATACGTCAACATTTAACCTTGATATCGTGGCATTTACATTTAGGAATTTTCGTGTCCATTTCCCATTATCTTTCCACTTACAGAGCTGCGGTTCTCGTGTCTGTTTGTCTTCCTTCTTTTATAACAATTAGAACATTCTATAACACGTGAGCAAGTAACCTGCCAAATCATAACATAAACAAAAATATGATGCGCCGTTTGTGTTGCTGGTCCCAATGAGGGCAGTAAGATGTCAGTAGTCATTTCATGTCTTTACATTCCATGTCAACTTTATTGAATCTTTGTAGCTAAGGTTATCACCACTTGTGGCCAATTATAAATGCGGCTTGAAAAATTAAACGTCCTCCCTACTTGTTTAATTAAGTATTTGGTTTTGCTTTAACGGTACAGTGCGCAGCTTTTCAGCAAATAAATATTAGACAAACATAAAGGTATGTTTTCAGGCACTCGTAAGAAATAAAGAAGTAGAAAACTAGACAACAAAAAAGCAACAGACGTGTGTGGCTTACCCAGGACTCGAACGCTAGACCTTCCGTGTGACAACCCCGCCTAGCTATGCAAGCGAATCACACTATTCTTCCTGCCATCTAGACATCACCAAAAAATGATGCTTCGATCGGGTCAGCGTTTTCCCACAAAGTTGATTTTTTTCCCCATTGCTCTTTCTGATTTTCATGAAACAATTAGTATATATGGGATGACGTAACATTTGGAGACCACTTGTTTTATTAGTGAGTTGGTAAGTAGTACAGGTCCTACTTTATTGTGCAGTTCGTGAGCCGATACAGAGGTCGCAACTGTTGAAAACAATAGGCCTACACACCACTATCATTGAAGCTATCATTGCTAAAGCTGTATCGAAAGGAATGTGCCAGAAGAAATAGAAACATTCTACAAGGAAAAAAAAACATTAATTAATCCCTTTCTCTTCTCGTCTACCAGGCTACAAGCACAACAAGGAGGGCGCATTTGGCGAGTGGTGGACCAATGAAACAGCAGAAATATTTCATAAGCGTTACCAGTGTTTAATCGATCAGTACAATAAATTTTTCTTCAAACTGGCTGGGCGGTTCGTAAGTAAAAATAATGCTAATTTTTTCTTCCTTACGGAGATGGATCCACCAGACAAGATGATTCACTTCCAGAAAACCTGATCCAACCATTTATATGCTCTTGCAGAGGCGTTTAATATGGCAATATGTTGTACATAATGAGTTTGCCAGCTACATATACAACCCCAGATTAGCCAAGTACGACATGCCTGAGGAATTATGCTAAATGAGATCTGCTAATCAGAGGCACATCTCCAATCCAACCTGCAAGTCTTGAAGAAAGAGCTGGAGAAGAGAGGGATGGTCATAAATAGCTCTAAAACAAAATCCATGGTGATATCACGAGAAGAAAAAAGACATCAGATTAAGCTGGGAGAACAGGTCCTGGAGCAGGTCGACCACTTTAAATACCTCAGAGCTATTATAGACCGAAAGGGAGGCATCAAAGAAGAGTTGGCCACTCGAACAGCAGCAGCTGGGAGACTTTTTCAGGCCATAAATTGAGGATTCTTCAGCAAGAGAGAGGTTGGTATGAAAACGAAGATGGATCTATACCTCTCCACCTATGTCCCAGTTTTGACATATGGATGCGAGTCATGGGCAATGACTACAACCCACAAAAGCCAGATCCAAACCTCAGAAAAGAGGTATCTGAGGAAGGTGGTTGAAGTAACAAGAAGAGACATGGTCCGCAACCAGACGATACGTCAAGGCCTAAAATCCCACCCCCTGCAGACCCAAGTAGTACAGTCCAAACTAAGATGGTTTGGCCATGTCTGCAGAATGGGAGAAGATCGGCTCCCACGACAAGCATGGAAAACAAAGAGCTAGGGATCCAGACCCCCAGGACGACTCAGAGTCCGCTGGGAGGACAACATTTGACCATCTTTGAAGGACCGAGGACTAGAATGGAACCAGGCAAACAGGAAGACAGCCGATAGGATAGTCCGGCGCTCTCTCTTCCAAATCTCTACACCTGACGGTAGAAGAGGAACGACTAAGTAAGTAAGAGATCTGATGAAATGTAAAAATGATATTCCAGTGTGTGATTACCTGCATACAGGTACCACCATCAGTTTTGAAGTGTCTGTCTGTATGTTTGTGTGTATGTATGTATGTATGTATTACATCATATATATATATATATATATATACGAGGGGCGGTCGAAAAGTTTTGCACTTTAGTATGAAGGAGTCAAGGCACGTACCTGGAAATTGGTGTGAACTTTAGTCCTTCTCTATGTATTCACCCCTCAAGGCAATGCACTTCTCCCATCTCTTCTTCACCTTCCTGATGCCCTGATTGTAGAACACCCCCGTCTGGGCCCGGAACCACGTCTCGAGTTCAGTAATCAAGTCCTGGTCGTTAGAAAAACGACGTCCACGAAGCTTTTTTAGTCTCCGGGTCATAGAAATGCACCCAACATTCGTCCATAGTAACCAGTCTATGAAAAAAAATCATCTTCGTCAGCCATTGCAAATGTCCAACATCTGTGCGGATGTTTCGGCTTGATGCTCCTTTTGGAATGGCGTGAGAAGGCGGGGAACCCACCTGAACCAGTTTCCCGCCAATTTCTCTTTCACATGACACCCCGCACGCGCCATGTACGCACGGGAAATGTAAACCAATAGTGTGTCTTTACAATGATACACAGCAATCCCGCCTGTCTTAACGCTTTCTTAGTAAAGTGCAAAACTTTTCGACCGCCCCTCGTATATATATATACAGCGTGTCCGGCAGAATCACTACCAATAACAAATGTCAATATTTCCTCATCCATGTAAGTTAGAATTATTTTTTTATGGTTACCTGGTATAGAAACCATCACATGTTTAGGAGCAGTGAGATAATTGATAAATTGTCCGATAATGTGCAGATAACGCATACGTAATGCGCAGCCGCGGAATGTGACGACGCATGTAGTGAAAATGGCGGAGTTCACAGTGCAGCAGAAAGTGCCATGCTGTTATTGGCTTGCGGAATTAAATTTTCCCATTGTTGTGCAAAGGAGATTCAGGCAGGAATATGGACAGAAACCTCCAGAGCAACATATCATAGTGAAATGGCACAAGCAACTGTTGGAAACAGGTTCTTTGTTGAGAAAGAAGGGAAGCGGCAATGAAGCGTTGTCTCCAGATAGAGTTGAAGCAGTTAGCGAAGCTTTTCAACTTAGCCCGCGGAAATCCATTCGACGGGCAAGTGAAGAATTGGGTAATCCAAAATCTACTGTTCACGACATTGTGCACAAAAGATTGCGGCTTACAGCCTACAAGATCCAGCTAGTACAGAAGTTACAGCCAAATGATAAACCCAGACGGGCCGAGTTCGCAAATGCAGTGCTATGTCACCTCGATGATGACAATGAATTTCTCAATCGTGTGGTATTCTCCGATGAAGCGACCTTTCACGCTTGTGGCAAAGTTCCCTGGCATAATTGTAGGATATGGGGAAATGAAAACCCACATGTCGTAATGGAGCATGAGCGAGACAGCCCTAAACTTAACATGTGATGTGCCTTAACCTCGAATTATGTGATCGGGCCATTTTTCTTCGCCGAAGCCACAGTCAGAGGAGCAGCATACCTAAACATGCTGCAAAATTTTGCAGTTCCTAGGATACCAGAAGGATTCATATTCCAGCAAGATGGAGCACCTCCAAACTATGCCAATGAAGTAAGAAATTACCTTCATCAACAATTTCCAGACAGATGGATTGGACGATTAAGTCCCATTGATTGGCCACCAACGTCACCAGATTTGACCCCCTTAGATTTATTTCTATGGGGATACGTAAAAGGCGTTGTCTATCAAACTCCGGTGCAGGGACTGGATAATTTTCGGCAGCGAATAATTGACGCTTGTGCATCCGTCACACCTCAGATGCTGCAAATCACGTGGAGAGACATATAATACCGTCTTGACATTCTTCGAGCCACTAAAGACGCTATATATATATTATGGACAACAATGTATTCTGAGATGTATGTATTTATATACTGTATATATTCGTAGCTGTCAGCATGCGACAGCTTCCACCCCCCGGGAAACGGCTTTGACAGGCCGGCTCAACTAGGTGAGGGTAGCCAACTGGTTATAAACCTTCGGTGAGTTAGGGTCTGCCTACCCATGCATGCGAAGACTGGATTCGGTAGACTGCGCGGAAGAAACCACCTGTTGGTTCAACGGGCATGACGGCGATTACCAGCAACGCGCTGTGGAGCGTAAGGAGCATGGCGAGGCACGTAGAAAGCCCTGGTCATCCACTGCACCTGACTTCATCTCCAGTCGTCTTGACTTGTCTTGCCACTGGATTAAGATGGACTCAGGTGAGAGAGTGAGGTCGACGAATTGCGCAACTCTTCCTCACTTTAAACCAAATCACTGCGCAAGTCACTCTTTCATCCACTCATCCATCAACTCACAACAAGTCCTGTGGCGATGGGCGAGCGGCGAAGCGGCAGGCGTGGGTGCGCTGGCAGTCGTAGTCGCAGATCTACACACAGGTGGCTCAGGCCATATGGTCGTCTTCCACTGATCGGAGCAGCAGTGGTACTCGGCAGCCCCCTGAGTGACTGATCAGCCCTCTTTAGGAAAGCACTGCTCACCTCCATGGCATGAGGAAGGGGCTAGAAAAGGTGCCCTAAACATTGCCTGCTCCACCATTACCTAACCAGCTTACCGCGGTTGATGGGTACCCTACTTCGGCGGGCGACACATAAGAAAAAGAAAGGACAGATTTTCCCCCCTCATTCTAGGCGCATGGAATGTGCGCACTCTACTTGACAAAGACTTTAACGCAAACAGACCCGAGAGGCGAACTGCCCTGATTGGGAGAGAACTGGCCAGATACAACATTGACATAGAAGCACTGAGTGAAACTCGACTTGCAGGCGAGGGCCAACTTTGCGAAAAGGGTGCAGGTTATACATTCTATTGGAGCGGAAGAGGAACTGAAGAAAGACGAGAAGCAGGGGTTGGATTTGCAATCAAAACAGCAGTTGTCGGCAAGTTAGCGGGGCCCCCAAAGGGAATAAATGACCGACTCATGACGGTCAAGATCCCCCTGCTTTATGGAAGGAAACATGCCACCATCATTAGGGCGTATGCACCAACTATGACAAACCAGGATGACGTCAAGGATACGTTTTACGAAGAAATACATGCAGTCATTGCATCAGTTCCTAAAGCAGATAAGCTTATCATTCTTGGTGACTTTAATGCAAGAGTAGGCCTAGATAACATCTCCTGGAATGGCACTATCAGATATTACGGCGTGGGTCGCTGTAACAGCAATGAACTTCTTCTCCTCCAGATTTGCGCAGAACATGACCTCCTTGTCATCAACACCATTTTTCGACTTCCTATCCGCAACCGGACCTCCTGGATGCACCTAATTGACTACGTAATTGTTAGGAAGAAGGACAGGCAAGATGTCCGAGTGACCAAGTCCATGTGTGGTGCCGAATGCTGGATTGATCATCGCCTCATTGTGTCTAAACTTAAAATTTTTATCCAACCAGCCAGGCGCCCTCAGGGAAAGAAAACTAAAAAAGGCTGGATGTCACCAAACTGAAGAAGACAAAAATCAAACAGTCATTTACTGACACCCTAGAAATCTATCTCGTTAGACGGCCAAAGTACAGAAACAAATTGGCCAGCCCTAAGCGAGCAGATCTACAACACTGCTACAGAGGTCCTGGGTCCCGCCATCAAGAAACAAAATGACTGGTTTGATGAGAACTCAGATGATATAAAGAAGATGTTGGCTGAGAAACACCATCTCCATCTTCTTCTTTGAACCTTAGCCGCCGACCGTCAAAGCAGTCAGTGGCCATTACGCCTGGTGGCGTCTTGTAGGTCAACAACAAATTGATTCTACTTTGCTCGGTCGGCGGCCATCCTTCGTACAGTGCCCCAACTCTGGTTCATTCTTTGCATCTCAGCATCCACAGTCCTCCGCCAAGTTGTTTTTGGTCGGCCTCTCTTTCGTTTTCCTTCAGGGGTCCATAGCATAGCTGTTCTTGTGATGGCATCGGGGTCTCCTCTGAGGACATGGCCAACCCAGCTCCAGCGTCTGCCAGCTATGATAGTGTGCATGTCCTCTTGCTTGCTCCGAGTAAGCAGATCTTGGTTGGTGATGGTATTCGGCCAAAAAATTCGGAGAATTTTTCTTAGGCATGTTGTGTGAAAAGAGGACAATTTCGACATTTCCTTCTCTGTAACTCTCCAGCTCTCCGCGCCATAGAGAAGCACAGAAAGCACACAGCTCTCATATAATCCTAATTTTGTGCTTGTGCGGTACTGAGAGGACTTCCAGATGTTCTTTAGACTAAAAAAGGCTGTTCTTGCTTTGTTCATTCTGTTGTTGATGTCTTTGCTTGCTCCGCCGTCTGGTGTTACTATGCATCCTAGGTATGTGAAGGCATCTGCCTGTTCCAGTTGCTGATTCCTTACTGATATGGGCTCAGGGTTGCTCACATTGAGCGTCATGACCTCTGTCTTCGTTAGGTTGATGTTCAAGCCCACCTGCTGGCTATACTTATTAAGTCTATCCGTTTTTTCCTGGATGTGTTGATGTGAATGTGCTAGCAGTGCAATGTCATCTGCATATTCTAGATCTTCCAATGTAGAAAATGTAGTCCATCTTATTCCTCTTGGATTGCCCTCTGTTGTCTGGCGCATCACCCAGTCTATGACTGTTAAAATAGAGTGGTTGATAAGGGGCATCCCTGTCGTACTCCTGTCTTCACTTCAAAGGTTAGGTTGCTCTGCCCAATGCTACACGTAAAGTTGGCATAAAGGCTTTTGTATAATTGACACTATGCAGCTTGGAATTCCATAAGCCCTCAGTATTTTCCATAAACTGTCCCTATGTATACTGTCAAAAGCCTTTTCAAAATCAACGAAATTAATGTACAGCTGTCTTTGCCATTCTGAGCACTGCTCTATAATGTTCCTGAGGGTAAATATATGGTCTACACATCTTCTGTTCTTTCTAAATCCTGCTTGTTCTTTCTTCAGTTAGTGGTCTACTGCTTTTGAGATTCTCTGTATAATTATCCTGCCTAGTATTTTGCTGGGAACTGAGAGAAGAGTTATTCCTCTGCAATTATTGCAGTCTGCAAGATCTCCCTTCTTAGGCAATTTGACAATTATTCCTTTTCTCCACTCTGTTGGTGTTGTCCCTGTTTTCCAGACTTGTGCAAATAGTGGTTCTAATAGTTCTGCTGCTAGCTCTGGATCAGTCTTAAATAGCTCTGCATTTAAGTTATCATGACCAGGAGCTTTTCCATTCTTTAACCCTTTGATTGCTGTGATGATTTCTTATTTTCGTGGGATGTCTGTATTAACATCTAGATCATTTTCAGCCTCAGAAACATTCAATTATGTCTCTGGTGATTCCTTATTCAGAGTTTCTCTGAAATGCTCTGCCCATTTCGTTTCCTGTCCCTCTACTGTCGTGATGAGATTTCCTTGCTTATCTCTTACTAATGTAATATTGTTTGCACCTCGTTTTCCATTGATGATTTTAGTTATTTTGTATACTGTGCTTTGTTCATTTCTCAGTGCTGCCTCTTCTGCTTGTCTTGCAAGGTCATCTAGAAATGTCCTTTTGTTAGCACGGGTTTGACGTTTAACTTCCTTGTCCAGCTGACTCTACTGTTCACTATATATTGCCTTTAACCTGGAAGACTTAGCTTCTGTTTTCTTTCTTTTCATTTCCTTCCTCTTCGCTATGGTGTTTATCGTATCTGGTGTTATCCAGTCTTGGCTCTTTCTTTCCTGGAATCCCAAGCATGACTTGTTGCTTTCCTTGTAATTTGTTGAGATGGTGTTGAATCTCTGGTCAACATCATCAGCCTCTGTAATTGCATAAAGCATATTTAAATGATCCAAAATCTACATCCAAGAAAGACGCTTTTAACAACATGCACTGGACCTCATCCAATTATGGCTCAGCTAGGCGTCGGAGTCACTGATCTAGGATTCTAGAGTAGATTTTACCAGGGATACTGAGAAGGGATATGCCTCTATAGTTTCCACATTGCCGATTGTCACCCTTTTTGAAAATTGGTGTTATGATGGCAATCTCCCAGTCCTTTAATATGGTCTTGTTGCACCACGCTGCCTGTAGGACCCTTAAGAGTAATAGGTCGCCTGATTATCCCATGTATTTAACCATTTCTGGTTTTATTAAGCCCAGCTGCTTTGCCCATCTTGATTTTCTCCAGTACTGCCTTCAGTTCTTCCATCGTTATGTCATCTTCATCACCATTTGTTTCCTCGTCTGTGCTAGTGGTTATCGTTTCTGATGCTTGACCTTGCTCACCATCAAGGAGCTCTGAGAAATATTATTTCCATCTTTGCATTACTTTCTTCGTGGCAGTAAGCAATTTGCCTTGCTTGTCCTTTATAAATTTGAGAGGGCATTGTTTTTCCTTCCTCATGTTCTTTAGGGTCTTATAGAACAATTTCTGGTTTTCTTGCGCATCTTTTTCTAGCTTTTCTCCAAATTCTTCCCATGATTAATGAAATACAATAATTAGAATTGGGAAAACTTTCACACCTGCCTCTGTTTGACAGAAAAGCTCACGTTAAGGCCGGTTGCATCACTATAACAAGATAGAAATACGCCGAAAATTAGAATGTAAAATAATGTGACATTAAAAGAAGTCAAAAACAGAATTGTCAAAAAGAACTGGACACATGGGCGGTAACTGTGCTTATAAAACAAATGGGCTTGGGGCTTGAAAATGTAAAACGAAATAAGTAAAAAGACACAACCTGCCTAAGGAAAATTCTTTGACTCTTTTGGTCGAACATCATCATCTACCAAGAGCTGCTTACTCTGAGCAAACACAATGATATGCACACTATCATTGCGAGCAGACTCAGAAACGGGGTTGGCCACGCTCGCAGAAGAGATCTCGATGTTATCATAAGAACTGCGATGATACGGACCCCAGAAGGGAGATGAGAGAGAGGCAGACCAAAAAAATATCATGGAGAACTATGAAGGCTGAGATGCAAAGCATGAACCCGAGTTACGGAACTGCACGAAGTATGGTCACATAACAAGCAAAGTGGAAACAGTTTGTTGCTGCTCAACAAGAGGACACTTGGCGTGATGGCTACTGATTACTTTGTTAGTCTAGGGCTAAGGTTCCAAGAAGAAGAAGTAATACAAACAGTATGCATGCGACTGACAAAAAACATTACAATTTAATGTAATATGTTAATTTTTTGACGATGTCTTGTCAACAGGTCAATGGTATTGCAACTGCTGGTGAGAATATTGCTGACAACAGCGGTGTGAATCTTGCATTTCGGGTTAGTACAAAATCTAGCTGATCGATAATATTACTTCCTCGTGTCACAACCCACACAGGTAGCCGTCCCCGAATCAAGAGGATTAAACAAACCACTGGTTCTGTTACAAATAACTTAGGCGCACAAATGTTTAACACGCACGTGCAAGAGAATAACATGACAAAAAAAAATAATAGAAGAAAGAATATGAGTAGCTTAAGTGCCGAACTGGTCGACATTGCAAAAATTGTGCTGAGATCTGGGACTGCCAAAAACGTAAAGGATCAATACAACTAGCAGTCTCCCAACTAGCAGTCTCTAAATCCCAGCACCTGGGTGTTCCCAAATCAGTGTCACAGGTTTAGAGGTGCATGACATCCTACTATTCTGGTGGGGCCTTTCACCGTGTACATTGATTGAGGATTCCTAAGTCCCTCTTCACGCTTGCGTAATACTAGTGACAATATTAAAATTAATAAAAATAATAATAATAGCCCCTTCAGTCATAACTGATTATTGGAATGAGCCCCTGAGGTGACAGCGCTCAGCTGCTTATTGTTCGACGTTTTCTCCTCTCTTCGGCTTGTTGTGTGTGCTTCTTCTCGCCCAATCTAAGGTGGCGCCGTAAATAGCATCGCCACTTGGTGCAATCGGCAGCTTCATCCTCCCACGTTACTGAATTTATGTTCAGTGCTCTCATATCTCTCTTGCACACATCTTTGAACCTCAGCTGCGGTCGCACAACTGTTCTTTTGCCTCCAGCTAGTTGATCGTAGAAGATATCTTTCAGGATGCGACCATGTTCCATGCGGTGGACATGGCCAAGCCAGCGTAGTCTGCGCTGTCTAAGTAGTGTATACATGCTTTGAAGGCTAGCACGTGACAACCCCTCGACATTTGTCACTGTATCTTTCCACGAGATGCCGAGGATGCTGCGTATACACCGTAAATGGAAGGCATTAAGTCTTTTTCCTTGCTTAGCATAAGTTGTCCAAGTCTCGCTGCCATATAGGAGAGTGCAGGTGACGCAGGCGTTATATACCGCAGCCTTGGTCTTCGTTGTGAGTTTGGAGTTTCCAAAACACGCGATGTGAGGCGGGCAAAGGTAGCAGCAGCTTTGTCAATGCGGCTGTCAATTTCTGTGTCCTGTGAGAGTTTGTCATTGATGGTAGACCCTAGGTATGTGAAGTGGTGCACCACTGCCAATTCACAGTTATCGATAGTGATAACTGGTGCAGCACCCACATCCTGACTCAGCACATTCGGTTTCTTTAGACTTATTATGAGGTTAAAGTCCTTGCATGCTTGGGTGAAGCGATTCATCAAGCTCTGAAGCTCCTGTTGGCTTTGAGTGACGACTGTAGCATCATCAGCGAACAACAAGTTCCTTATGGTAACCATTCTGATGTTTGTTTTTGCCTTCAGCCTTGAAAGATTAAACAGACGGCCGTCTGACCTAGTGTGAAGGCATATTCCTTCAGCTGCATCTCTGAATGCGTGTTTCAAGAGTAAGGCAAAGAAGATCCCGAAGAGGGTCGGAGCCACAATACAGCTTTGTGTAACGCCACTTCGTATGTCAAAGGGCTGTGATGTGCTTCCCGCATATTGGACTGTTTCCTTCATGTCGTAATGGAATGACTTTATCATTTCCAGCAATTTATCAGGGCAGCCTATTTTCATGAGGATTTTGAAGAGTCCATCCCTGCTAACCAGGTCAAATGCTTTTGTGAGGTCTATAAATGCGATATATAATGGCCTTGTCTGCTCTCTTGATTTTTCCTGAAGCTGGCGGATAGAAAGGTTTATGTTGATCTACCAGCTCGGAATCCACACTGTGACTCTGGATATATGCGCTCAGCTAACTTGTGTAGTCGCATTAAGATGACTTTGGCAATAACATTACCAACAATACTAAGGAGAGAGATGCCTCTGTAGTTATTGCAATCACTTCTGTCTCTTTAATTTTTATACAGTGTTACAATCTTGGCATCTCGCATGTCTTGAGGAATAGTAGTCTCTTCCCAGCACTGGCACAGCACCCTATGCAGGGGATGTAATAGCGTGCGCATACAGCATTTGAATAAATCAGGAGGAATCCCATCACTGCCTGGTGCTTTGACAGAGGCCAAGCTATCAATGGCCTTGCTGAGTTCCTCTAATGTTGGTTTGGCTTCCAGCTCCTCCATATTGGCGGGCATTTGAAAGCGTCCAGGGCTGCAGGCGTAACGGTATTTTCTTTAGCGTAAAGCTCAGAGTAGTGCTCGACCCACCTCTCCATCTGCTTACCCTTATCGGTTAGCTTCTCTCCGCTGATGGTTTTTAGCGGCGCCGTCTTGCTTTTTTTGGGGGACCAAGGGCTTTCTTTATACCGTCAAACATTTGTTTAATGTTGCCTGTTTGCGCTGCCGTCTGGATGCTCTCACTGAGCTGGAGCCAATAGTCATTTGCACAGCATCGAGCAGTTTGTTGAACTTTGCTTTTCGTAGCCTTCAGGATCTGTTGGGATTAAGCACTCGGTGTCCGTTTGTATTCATTTGCATCACTGCCATTAGCATCACTGCATTAGCTTCAATAACAGGTGCCATCACATCTGATGAAGCATCAAACCAGTCATTTGAATTCGCTGTTTTCTTACCAACGGTGGCAAGTGCAGTACTTTGAATGGTGTTCCTTAGATGCTCCCAGTTCTCTGTAACAGTATCACCATGCTGAGGGCTACTGATGGTAGCAGTAAATTGAGCGATCATGACAGGGTCTGACATCTTGCTGGTATCAATGCGTTGTTTCCCTTCATGTCTGACTCGATGGAGTTTTCTTGGTTGTGCTCTGATTTTACAGCAAACCAAGGAGTGATCTGTATCACAGTCTGTACTATGGTATGAGCGCGCGGAGAGCACAGACCTGTGAAGTGGCCTTCTGACGAGGATCAGATCCAGTTGGTGCCAGTGCTTGGATGTTGGGTGTCTCCATGACACCTTGTGCTGGGGTTTTGTCTGAAAGTAGGTGTTGGTCACGCAGAGGTCATGGTGGACGCACAACTCTAAGAGCCGTTGTCCATTTTCTTTCATCTTGCCAATACCAAACCTGCCCAGACATGAAGGCCATGAAACTTTATCGGCACCCACTCTAGCATTAAAGTCACCAAGAAGAACAAGCTGTTATTGGCTAGGCATGCTTTTGATGCCTGCTGCTAGATTCTCATAGAACTCATCTTTAGCTTCTGAGGCAGAGTACAGAGTAGGAGTATACACACTGACAAGGGTGATGGGACCTGCATTAGTTTGCAGGCGGAGCGTTAACAGGCGTTCTGATCCATTCTCACCGGGTTCAACCATTTTAGTTAGCGATTTTTTGACCGCAAAACCTACTCCATGTTCTCTAGTTTTATTAAGGTCTTTCCCTTGCCAATAAAATGTGTAGTCCTTCTCACTCACCATTCCAGAACCTGCCAGGCGCGTTTCCTGAATGGCAGCTATATCCACCTGAAGTCGTTTAAGCTCATCATTGATTATGGCTGTCTTTCTCCTGTAGGTTTTAGGATAGTCCAGTCAACAAAGTCCGGACGTTCCAGCATCCCAATCTGAGAGTTAGCTCATTTCTATTTCGATAATTGCTTGGTGCAAAATTTTCCTTCCACTGTTCGGGTTTGACCCTAATCCCCATGCACCCAACGGGGAAAGCAGACACTGGCGGGACAACGCCTTATTGACTGGGGGCTGCCCAGCTTGAAGCGGGCGGTAGCTGTCCAGTGAGATCCTAGAACCTCTCCCACTGTCGGAAGTAGCCCCTGGCGCCATGCCCTACGCCAATTGGGCAAAATGCTTATAACCGGTAACTGCTACTTCCCGTGTTTTGCCGACACCTATAGGGTGAAGCTGGAGTGTCCTCTCCAGGGCGCGAGCTTGGGCACAGTTATATGGAGATCAAGCTGTTGCCCATGCAGAATGTTCCCACTCTCCACGCAGCTGTTAGATCCAAAGGAACGGCAGTAGCCGATACAGTTTGGTACCAGCCACGTCGCAGGAGTTGCCAGAATAATGTCGAATCAACATTAGACTGCCTTAGGGACTCCGACTCCGGATTTATCCTCAGTGTTTACTCCCGAAGCCAATTCCATAAATGGATATTCCCGCAAGACAGCGGTGGTTTGAACTCAAAGTTCCTTCTCTTAGATTATCTGCCAACCAAGGATTACTTGCCCTATCTGCCCGAAGCTTCTGGATTTAAGACGCCAGTCCCTCGCCTTCGCCCCTTCTCCCGTCAGTGGAAACAGTTCCGCCGGGCTCAAATTGAGCCTCACGTGAAGGCCGGGAGCTGGATAGTAATAATAATAATTAAGAAATACTGTATAATTGAAACAAAGGAGAGAAAAATCAAAGCGGATCATAAATAATAAATATACACAAACACAGCTTTGAAAGAAAAACCACACATTTATTTAAAAACCACAACTACTCATAATTAAGTAAAAACAATAAAGTAATACAAACAACATGTCACTTGATAACTACCAATAAGAAAAATAGAAAACAAGACATGATCATTTGAAAAGTTACCACCAGCAGGATTCAACTGCAAATAACGATATGTTTTCAGATTAACGCAAAACTGAAAATAACATGACACTAAATAACCGACAATAACCGAAATGAATCGGAACTATTGTTTCTGATTTTTTTCCCGACTTTAAATTTCCCGGGAGTCGGGAAGATCGTTTGGGTATTTCTCTGGATATCACTAGACCCGGGAATATACATACAGAATATAACCTATTATGATCACCGTACGGTGAAGAAATTTATAAATTTTAGGATTGAAAAATAACATGATTTATGTCATCTGTCTTATTTTTATATTTTTTGTTGTTGGTACACCTTTGGAGGAAAACTAAGGAATTAATAATAAAGTTCCGGATTTAATTCATCTTCTTGGTCAAATCAATTTATAAATTATCATCATTTTTGTTCGTTTCTTCTCGTTTTTCATCTTCTTTCGTTTTCCTTGTCGGTGACGAGATGTCGCCGAAGAGTCTGTTCATTCATTCTCCCGTTAAAGAACATTAAAGAAGGTTTTTAACAGAAGCAAAAGTTTTCTTATCTTTTTATGCTCTCTTGATGTTGGAGGTATGTGAGTATGGTAATAATTTTTTTCCCTCGTCGTTCTTTGATTCCTTTTAGAAGAACTTCATACATATCTTCCACTAATTGGTTATTCAGAACTGAAACCATTTTCTCCCAATTAGAAATAGAAAACAGAAAAAGATCGGAAAATATTGAACACAACTTTTGTTCCCGAACTGACCTGAACTGCGTCGATTAACAGCGAATTATTTCTGGTTAGATCATGATTCATTCATGCGCCAAACAAAATCCAAGCCAAAATAAGCGAGAAAAGATTTGTGCTTCTAAGATCTATTGAAAAATACGAATTTTATATCGAAAACGCACATTTCAAAATTTCCCGGGTTCCGTCCAGTGTTGCCCGGGACTCGGCAGATCAAAACTTTTCAAAATGTCCCGGGAATTCCCAAACTAGAAACCCTCGTCTGAACATGGTAGATCAAAATGGTAGATCAGCTGAGACAAATGATCATCTGATGCTAGTCCGCTCTCCTCCCATTTCCTTTAAAAAAACAAAACAAAACACACACTTCTTCTTCATACACGTTCAGAGGTCAACTTGAATACGTTTAACGAAAGCGAATGAACAGCCGTAGCTGTTGGCATCTCTGCAGAGTTTGTCCAGGAATGGTACTTGTCACGATGTTATTTTTTTTCTATTGTCTTTACATTTTGGGAACTTTTACAGCACACCTGTTCGAAATTCGTCTTTTCCTTTAATTTACCTTTTCTTACTGAGCACAGTCTGTTCAAATGTTTTTTTCCAAAGCTGTGAATTTGTTCTTAACAGTACACTTCAATTATTTCTTTCTATCCCGCGATTTTGATGAGCCATGAAATGGCACATTATTCTCAAAACTGCGACGTGGTTCTCCTGTTTTAATTATAGCTGTATTTCCTCGTGTCTGCTGTTTTATACAAAATAAAATAACTTTATTTGGTGGTTTAGTTGTGGTTTGGTTATAAGAACTATCTTCAATGCAAACGGACAGCGCCGTCAGTGCTCCGATCTCCTCCCTTAGATCACTCAAGGAGAATCTCAGCACAGTACACGAACTCCGTAGCACTGGTGAGAATGTCAGTGTGTATATATAGGAATCACACATTCTATAAATATGTTTGTGGTGGGTAGGTTTCTAATTTTCTTTTTCAGGGCAATGGCCTTACGGCCTAATCTTTACGATTTCCAACTTCTGTGAGCTTTTTAACATTCTTGAGGTATACTTTGGCCATGGAGACCTTCTACGGAACTTTAAATAATACGACACGCATCAATAATGTGGGTCTTCAAAGGTATCTAGATTACTCTTGGCAGAGATACAGATAGAAGGATGATGATGCTTCTACCTCGAGGGAGTTTTCATGAGATAACTCAGAAATCAAGAACAATGCTGAATTGGGCTGAGCAATTGTTACTTTGTATCTGCCCGACACTGTGTATGAAGAATTATTATGTATTTTAGCTCGTTCACGCCTCCAATATTAATTCAGGGAAATCTGAATTTAGTAGCTCTATTTTAAGTGTATTTAAGATGACCTAGACATACGGGTGCATTACACTCAAAAGGATTAAATCAACTATAAATTTGTATGTATACAAATAAAAAATGTAATAATCAATTATAGTTAATAGTGTAAAATGAGTAATTCTCTTTTTTAAAACGTTTATTATGACATGGTGATTTTATGGATATTGGGGGAATTTTCTTAAAAACTTTAACTTGGCAGCTTTTAATTTGTACTTAGCTGCCAGTAAGTTTGGTTTCTGCTTCAGCCGAGGGTTGGTTCTTTGCAGGTTGTGACACATTCCAAGAAATAGCAGGAACTAATCAGGAAGCTGGTCCAACGTCTTCAAGACTTGTCTGATGATGGTGTCTAGCGTTGACAGCAGGCCAGTTATAACACACACTTTGTTCCAGAGATAGTACCCTCAACTGGTACCTTACTTACTTAGTCGTTCCCCTTCTACCGTGAGGTGTAGAGGTTTGGAAGAGAGAGCGCCAAACTATCCTATCGGCTGTCTTCCTCCTGGCCTGGTTCCATTCTAGTCCTCGGTCCTTCAAAGATTGTTTAATGTTGTCCTCCCAGCGGACTCTGGGTCGTCCTCGGGGTCTGGATCCTTAACTCTTTGTTTCCCATGCTTGTCGTGGTAGCCGATCTTCTCCCATTCTGCAGACATGGCCAAACCATCTTAATTGGGACTGTTCTACTTGGGTCTGCAGGGGGTAGGATTTAAGGCCTTGACGTATCGTCTGGTTGCGTACCATGTCTCTTCTTGTTACTTCAACCACCTTCCTCAGATACCTCAGTTTTGAGATTTGGATCTGGCTTTTATGGGTTGTAGTCATTGCCCATGACTCACATCCATATGTCAAGACTGGGACATTCAACTGGTACCACCGACCTAAAATCTCTTTAGGAATACTGACTCTTGGCTCAGAGCAATAGTTAAGGCAACTTGTTTAAGATGCCTCTTATACGCGGTCTGGGGTATTACTTTAAATTAGGCTTCCACTGTGACGTTGTGTTTTCAGATTCCTAGGATTCCGGCTCTTTGTGTTAATCAGCCGTATCAGCGCTAAATGAACTTGCTGGGGCGAACTTTGTGTTAATCCGGCGCGCCCATGTTTGGTACACGAGAATTTTATCAACATGACTGTCGGTCAATATTGCATCACCTGTCTACTCTCCCAGCAGGGATGGTTAGGTCAACAAACATGACAAATTATTATAGGAAGAAGAGTAAACAGTGACTCAAAACTACCACTACTGCAGGAGAGGAAAAGAAAGCAAACCAATTTATGTGACAGGGTTGAAGAATGGAAAAGGTCCTGGTCATAACATCTTCAGCACAGAACTATTTAAAATTGATCCTGATTTATCACCAGAACACCTAGAACCACTCTTTGCACAAATGTAGTAAACAGAAGCAACACCACTCGAATGGAAGAAAGGAATAATTATCAAATTACCAACAAGTGTAACCTCACAGACTGCAACAACGAGAGGAATTACGCACCTCTCAATTCCCAGTAAAATAATAGTCAGGATAATTATCCACAGAATCTCAAAAGCAGTAGATCAAAAACTGAGGAAGGGACAAGCAGGATTCAGAAAGAACAGATGATGCGCAGGTCATTATCTTCACCTTGAGGAATGTAATAGAGCAGTTCTCAGAATGACAAAGACAACTATATATATAAATTTTGTAGATTTTGAAAAGGCTTTTGACAGCGTACACAAGGATAGCTTGTGGAAATTACTAAGGGCTTATGGAATTCCTAGATATAGTGTTTCCATCATAAAAAGGCCTCACTGGTAACTGTACATGCAGTATTGAGCAGAGCATCCTTTCTTTCAAAATGAAAACAGGCGTGTCAACTATTCTATTTTAAACTATCACAGACTGGGTGATGCGCCAGACAACAGAGGATACCCATAGAGGAATAACATGGACAGCGTTCACCACATTGGAAGATCTTGAATACTCAGACGATATTGCACTACTCTCACATTCACATCAGCACATCTACGAAAAACAGATAAGCTGAATAAATACGGCCAACAAGTGGGACTGAACATCAACCTGAAGATGACAGGAGTCATGACACT
>JAMPIV010015642.1:230000-263613 GCA_024509875.1 Oreohelix idahoensis
GAAACCTCGAATTTTCAGAAAAACGTGATACTGTACCATCCTGGTCATATATATAAAGCAGCATTAAGGAGATCTGACAGACTAGCTTCGAGAGCTCCCACAGTTGTAACACCATACCAGTAAGAACAAAATATCAGGATGTAGAATACACGCTGCTGTTAAGACGCTTCTTAAGATGGTCTATTGCTTACATGAATGTGCATGAACAAATATAAAAGACGTAATCTGGTACTATGGTAATTTCATATTTGCATATTTTGTCCTTATTAGGTTTGTCACGGGTTGCCTCCCCTTTGCTCTGCAGTGATGGTCCAGCAATGACCAAAACCTAGAGCAGGAGTCGGGAACCCGCGGCTCGTGTGTCCATCATGTCTGTCGTAATTTTATCTGCGAGAGTTCTGATGGATATTGCTTCCTTTAGAGTGTAGAATGATAGTGAAGTCTTCGTGAGAATAAGGATTTAGGAAAGTGAGGTAGTAGATTCACAAGTGCTGGGAAGAGTAAGGACAGTCTCTTATTACGACAATATTTGTCTCTCAAAACTACTCCTACCACCCTTCTGAACAAACAATTGTTTGTCAGTTCCAGTCACTCAGGCGCACACACCGATTTGGTGATTCTGCCGCACAACGTACATGAATACAGACTACGATAACGAATATGGGAATGTTGGGTTTCGGCCAGCCGACACCAATGCTAATAAAGTTTTTATACCTTGATTATCATAAAATCAAGTCACAAATAATTATCAATTTACATGAAGAAATCAAGGTTACAAAATACAAAATGACAAGGGGGGAGGGGGTTTTGAGGAGAAGTATCCAATACACCTTTCCCGCTTGTATTTACTAACAGAAAATACCAGGTCCCAAATACAGGGGGGGGGGGGTGGTGATGATGATCAGAGATAGGCAATTTAACCCAACGGTAAATTTATTACTCTGAGACAAGGGGTTACAGTAATAAGGGGGTAGAGAAAAAGCTAGGGTTCTCAAATGTTTCCCTTTATTCAACAAATTTTACGGGAGGGGGAATGCACACAGTTAAACAATCCCACTAGGAGAAATACCGTACAATGAATACAGTACGCCTTAATACTAGGTCGAACTAATTATAAGGGTAAAAATATCAAATCTCCTTTCATTAAAAAAAACACGCTTGTGAAGGCCTACACACAGTCACGCTCACAGACTTACCGAATCGTTGATTCTGACCCTTCATGGGAATTGCACTAAAAACAGCACTAAACCTTGGCTTAGGTAAATGTATTTTCTTCCGTGTACAGCCCCAGATTAGCGGGTTGTTGAAGTTAACAAAGTGTCCCGAAATCGCTGGACGTTGAAGTTTAACGGTACTGTTTGTTTATTTGATAAAGTTCCTAAAGAATGGCACAGGCACTTGGCTAGGTGTGAGGTATGGTGTGGTTTCTAAGATTGGCACAGCTGGTGGAGATAACTTTCTTTTGCCGTAATGTCACAAACTACAAAACACTGAGGTAAGTTCTTCTTCGAGGGGGGGGGGGGGTAAAATCCACTAAATATACTTGACAGACAGTGTTTAGGTAAATCTATGTTCTTCTTCACAAATAGAGCAGTGAATAAAATATTGCTACTGGCAACTGTTCTTCTTCCAGTTTGTTAACTTTAAAAAGACTTTATGAATTGGGATCTTAAAACTGTCTTTGGGTTTGCTTTATTTCTGTAAACTTCAGATAGCTGAATCCCAACAGGATCGCCACAAAGATTAAATTTTAAATATGTTCATAAGTCACTGGAGTAATCGAACTGAGTCGGCAGGACTCTGTATATATTTTATTGCTGCGTAATGGCTGCTTAATTGCTGCTTAATTGCAGCTCAATTGCTGCTTAATTGCTGCTTAATTGCTGCTTAATTGCTGGGATGCTAGGTTCGAAAGATCATTCTGGATGCAAATAGAAAAACATGAAATGCAATGAAATCATATTAAAATCTACAGCGCGATACATTTACAGTTAGACTATTTTCTGCACTCGCGTCTTCCATTAATACAATTCAAGAAAAGCTCCCCGTGAAGTTAATAGTTAAAAGCACATCTATCTATACAGAACTAAACTGCATTAAAGTTAAAATTCCCTTAACGACTGCAAAATTAATTTACGCGGCTATTGTATTAGGAAATAAACTTATAGATGTAACATTTAGTTTGTACTAGAACTTTGAAAATGGGTTTATTTAATAAGGTTAAATTTACACCACAATCCAGTGAAATAAAAAATGAAATAACTAGACCACTGATCACTCGAAGCTAATGTATAAATTACCGTCTGCACAGAAAAGAATTCACTCCAATAGCCAACAATTTAGATGAAATCTAGCAGCAATCCAACTCTATGCTAGTGAATCTTAGAATTCTGTCAGAACGAATGATAAAATGCAGTTTCTCAGGTTCTCTATATATTTAATTGGAATGCAAGATGAGTGGGACATGTTAGATTCTAACACCTTTCTTCATCTTGAGAAAAATCGAGGTTCTACGCCGTTGCGTTAACCGCCATGCCCCCCTGGCTTCCGATCTCCGTTCGTCTCAGGCTGCTCGCATGAGGGCGCGAAATCTCTGCGAGAAACTAACTTTGTTAGCTGGGAGTTCCCTGATTCCTCAGATCGTATACCGCTTCTACGTTGATTCTGAAGACCAGCCTGGCTTTGATGGGACAGCTTTCCCCGAGAAGCTTTGGCAATTCCCACTAGGCGGGATGACAGCAAGGTAAGGAAAATGAACTGCTGTTAATTGCTCTAGAAACCGAGGTGAGTCTCTGGCCACGTCCACTTTGGGCCGGCGTTTAAGGAAAAGATTGCTATAAATCGTTCTCAGAGATGGTCGTGGGCGTGATTTAACCTCCTATCAAAGGCCATGCGATCTCAAAATGCACAGAAGGTAGCAGTTCACATATTAATGATCCAACGTGTAGAATCCTCCTGGAAATGCGGCATGCTTAATTAGCCCAGGTGCAACGTTCCAGGCTGATGAAAAGTTACAACAAATGTTCAGGGGTTCTAATGTTATAGAGAGGGAAATACCCTGTCATCTTAATAATTCAGGTCAGCTACAGCCGTCCGTCACAATGTCCTCTGCGTTACCAATACCTACTTTCAGACAAAATCCCAGCATAAGGTGTGGCGGAGACACGCACGGTCACAGCACTGGCACCAAGTGGATCTGATTCTCGTCAGAAGGCCATTTCTTTAATCTGTGCTCTCCACTCGCTCGTACCATAGTGAAGACAGTGATACAGGTCACTCCTTGGTTTGCTGCAAAATCAGAGCACAACAATGAAATCTCTATCGTGTCAGACAGAAGGGAAACCATGCAAGATGTCAGACCCTGTCATGATCGCTCAATTTACCGGGACCTTCAGTAGCTCACAGCATGGTGATACTGTTACAGAGAACTGGGAGCACCTGCGAAACACCGTTCAAAGTACTGCACTTGCCACCTTTGGTAAGAAAACAGCGAAGTCAAATTACTGGTTTGATGCTTCATCAGATGTGATGACACCTGTTATTGAAGCTAAGCGCAGTGCTGCGATTGAATACAAACGGTCACCGAGTGCTAGAACTCTACAGATCCTGAAGGCTACGACAAGCAAAGTTCAACAGACTGCTCGACGCTGTGCAAATGTTTATTGGCTCCAGCTCAGTGATAACATCCAGACCGCAGACAAATGTATGACAGTATAAAGAAAGCCCTGGTCCCTCAAAAAAGCAAGACTGCACCGCTGAAAACTATCAGCAGAGATAAGCTAACCGATAAGGGTAAGCAGATGGAGAGGTGGGTCGAGCACTACTCTGAGCTTTACGCTAGAGAAAATACCGTTTCCTCTGCAGCCCTTGATGCTTTCAAATGTCTGCCAATTATGGGATGGACTCTTCAAAATCCTCATGATAATAGGCTGCCCTGTTAGTGTGCTGGAAATTATAAAGTAATTCTATAAGGTCATGAAACTAACAGTCCAGTATACTGGATGCACATCAAAGCACAATGACAACGCAGTGGTGTTAAACAAGGCTGCATTCTGGCTCCAACCCTCTTCGGTATCTTCTTTGTCTTCCTCTTGACACACGCATACCGAGATGAAAGTGAAGGAATTTGCCTTCACACTGTCAGATGGCCGTCTTTTTAATCTCCCAACACTGAAGGCAAAAACAAAAATCAGAAGGGTTACTGTAAGAGGCTTGCTATTCGCTGATGACGGTGCAGTCGTCACTCAAAGCCGCAGCTTAGATTCAAAGATGTGTGCAAGAGAGACATGAGGACACTGGACATAAATCCAGCAACCTGAGGGGATGATGCTGCCGATCGCATTAAGTGGCGATGCTATCTTCGTCGCCACCTCAGTTTGGGCGAAAAGAAGCTCACACAACAAGCAGAAGAGAGTAGAAAACGTTCAATTATGACTGCAGGGGCTATTATTATGATGGGAAACTCTATACAGAGCGATACAACATGATCATCACAAGTGGTCCATCGTAGATCAAGTGTTTCGGCCCTTTTACTCTGCTTTACACTCTAAGAGGGGCGAGCCCACTTGGGTCATGACTCCCAAGTGATTCAGCTTCCTGTAGTCTTGTATAGAAAATGAACCCATTTCACTTGGGAAGCAAATTTTAAAATCCACAACACAATTATTATAATAATGATCGTGATATCTGGTACAACAGCTGGTGCAACATTCATATCATGACCCATCACAAAAGCCAAAGTAGTCGATCAAGTGTTTGGCCCCCTTAATCTCCTTTAAACTCTAAAAAGGGAGGGGGGGCGGGCCCACAGGAATCATGACTCCCAGTTCTGACTGTCGTAGTGGCACTCTAAACTATATCTATGGAATATGAATATTTATTTGGATCAAGCTGACCGACACACTTAAGTAAGTTTATGTGAATTTTATTTATCATAAAGAATTTCACAACACAGTAAATAAATTTAGACTTTCAAATAAATACAAATAAAAAAATACACATAGGTGAATGAATCAATAACAGAGTTGACTCATAGGTGTAATCCCTTCCCCCTCTGTTTAGCCAAGATCCCGTTATAAGAGAAGTTATTAGCCCCAAAGAGTCACATATTTATACACTATGGTCTGGTGTTTCCCCTAAAAAAAATCAAGAACAGAGTTTATACGTTAATCTATTCTGAAAAGAAAAGGGTCAGCATTAGAAAAAACTTGCATACAAAGTACAGAGTTATTAAATGAGTTATTACGTGAAAGAGTTATTTTTCCTGCATTCGTTAGCTCTGAGAAACAAACTGTGATCACAGAAAAACACACACAATCAATCTTACATGCAGGTTGCATTCACCACATCTGGAAAAATTGATTAAAGGAATATGCAGCCCATTCACTGTTGGTTGTCTGGCGAATCAAGCCCCAGCTTCTCCAACCGACTAATTAATCAAATGTTGGGAAGCGCTAGATTCACTATTGTTTTAAGCAGGATGCTGTTAAATGTTACTTCAAATTTTGTCCAGGTAGGAAATAATTATGGAATCAACTGGTCACAGGATACAGTAGCGGGAATTCTTCATCATACATCGATTGTCAGGTAAACAAATTCTATTCAGGATCAATCTTCTTCACAACACGTGGTCGTTGCATAAGTACTGTCACAGTTTGATTTAGTCGCCAACACAGGCTGACTGTATATGAACTTTGGATAAACAAGAAATCTGGATATTCGAATAGTCCAGTTATCATTTATTATTAATAAGTCTTTTGGGCCGGTGCTATGTCTCTATCTAAGTGTAAATCACGAGGCCGGACAGTCACCTTGAAAGCCCTATAAGTTATTTAGAATGTTCTTTCTTTGTAGAAAATATATTCAGTTCATATGGAATGGAAGCCGCTGGTAAGGTTTATAGGGTTTTTGACCGAGAACTGAATAGGGAGAAAAAATGCAAAACTTAACATCATATAGCATATTCACAATCCTATCCTACCCGCGTAAAATATAACATGGTTATCCACTTCGGTTATAACTTAAATTATAAACTGCAAGCTTAGAGCTTGCCTCATCGTTTAAAATTCCCGTGAAATAAATTATAGTCATTTAAAATAAATAATCTACTCATCATGAAATAGAAATATATATATAAAAACATTTCGTCAGTACTCACAATGTTCAGCGCTAGATGGGTAACTATTCTCTGACTGGTTACTAGCAGTTAATAAAATTTACATTATAGCTAGAAGAGTTACCTAGAATATATTTATTTATTCTGCTACCCATTGTAACACGATACACTTAGAGCAATATCACTGATGACCGGTCTAGTAAATACTCAGCATATACCCTAGAGAAATATAATAATTCGAACTAGCAATATATCACTCGACAATACTAGTCAATATATTTACCTCACACAGAACTAAAACTATCTTCACTCGACCAACTAACGATACTTCTATTAACAGAGATCTTAGGAATCGAAAGCTAGATGGTTCTAGACTGACTGCAGAGTCTGAATGAATTTGAGTCTAAACTGCTCTGGTATAAATATATCTCTGATGAAAGGAAAATGGTTACGTCTAAAACCCGAAACAGACTCGAATCCCGATGTTAGCCCCTACGTTTAGTTATACGTTCTAATTATGTGAAACACGCGAAATCAAAGATCTGCTCACACGAATTACTTCGCACCAAATGCCGAAGCCTGGTCTCTATTGAGATCTAGATAACATAGAATCGACATATATTATCGCCTCCTCTCGCCATCTGCAGAGTTGGTCGTAAAAGAATTGTAGCGACAGTCTTTGATATGGCGGCTCGCATGTTGTAACTTAACTTACAACGAACGAATTCAGGCAGAGGTGATAGACACATTGTCTCCCCTTTCCATCACTGATTTATCTCATTACAGCGATTTTTACGATTGCTTCCAAGAAAATTACAGGTGAGCGAGACCAGGTCTGCTCGTACTCTCAACAACAAAGAGATTAGCAGACAGCCATAAACTGTGCATGCTAACTAGAAGAAATGACAAAGGTTTGAATGTTGGAGGGCCAAGTTTCAACAGGCGCAGGCGAAAAAGACGTAGAAGAAGAAAATAAAGGCAAAGAGAAAGATATATGAAGTCGATAACATAACCTCTGTCACAGACGTCCCCGCTTGAGATATGGAACCATTCCATGTCCACGTTATGGAAATAGATTTCCTGTATCAGTGGTGTCTGGGTGACTGTCATCTTCCCTCTCATTTTCCCCCTCCATCTCTGTCCAATTCCTACTCGTGAAGTCTGCTCCCACGTTGTCTTCCTCTGAAATGCATTCCGCGCGCGCTTGAAAGAGTCCGCGCGCGCTTGAAAGAGTGTCGCCGCTTTTGACATTTTTGAAAGATTCCGTGTGTTTGCAGTGGAATTTCCCTGCAACTATCTTCATCTTCGTCAGTTTTGGCGAACGCCAGGAGATGTTCGGAGGTTGGCACTGGTCTTTCCAAGTATTTCTTTAACAGATTTACACGGGCTTCTGCGACATGCCTGGCATTCGCGCATGTAATCGGTATAGCTTCTGCCCATAAAGTGCATGTGTCGACTAAGGTCAGGATGAACCTGTTCCTTCTTTTAGTCCTTTCTAAGGGCCCTAAAATGTCGATCACTACCCGTTCAAATGGTGTTCCCATTATTGGTATTTCACCTAGAGAGACTGGGGATGTCCGTTGCTTGGGTGGCGCACGTTGGCACTGGGCACAGGATTTCACATATCTGATAATGTCAGAGTTCACTCCTGGCCACCAATAATGAGTAGTTATCCGTAGGTTTGTGGCGTTCTCTCCCATATGTCCGTTGAAGGGAAGAGAGTGCCCCATTTCTAAGATTTGGCTTCTGTACTGTTTCGGTACTAAGAGCTGATTGTAACCTTGGTCAGGCTTGCCCGTTCTGCGATAAAGTACGCCATCCTTAGAAAAAATGTCCCCGTGCTGTCTGGGGTCCTTAGCCATGGGCAGTTTCCTAAAGCAGGGTGCCAAGGTAGGGTCCTTTTGTTGCGCCTCTTTAAGTTCCTTGGGTAACAGATTTGGCGCAGGCTCCCGTTCCTTCTTGGTTTGCCCTCTTGTAGTTAGTGCTACCACAATTTGCTCTTCCGGTTTCCCAATAAACACATATCTACAGCCAAGTATGACTGGGTAGATGGGGTCATCCATAACAGCCGCTTTGATCACACCTCTGACAAAATCAGAGTGGATCTCAACCAATGCGATGGGAAGCGCTGTAGGTGCATCACTCTTAGAAACTCCACAAAGTTCGACGGTTTCTCCTGTCTCTTGACCGGGTTTGACCAGGTGCCTGGCAACAATGCAATCATAAGAAAGCCCCGTGTCAAATAAACAAAAAGTTCAAGAACCGTTCAATATAACAGTACCTTTCGTTGAGGGTCTCCCCTCTTCAGGTTGAGAATCACTGACATTAATTCTACCTTGCGAGACTGTTAGCAAGCATCGGATGCGTTTAGGTTCGGTGTGCTCGCTCTGATCATATGTCCCGTGTTCAGGGGGTTTCCCTTTGTCACTTTGTCCATTCTGGCTGCGCTACCATGCAGGGCGGTTGGGTTGATCAGACTGTTTATTTTTGGTGGGGTACTTGTTTTTGTAGAACTTAGACTTTTCAGGAGGGGGGTTTTGAGGTCCAGTTTCTCTGTTGTTATTTTGGTGAGAAGCATGAGAAGATTGGTCTAGATTATTCTTTCGAAAAGGCTCTTCTGTCGGTTTACGTTTTGTGGCCGGAAGTTCGGCCAGCGCATTTTGATATCGCTCAGACTTTTCTAAAATGTCTTTAAGCTTTTCTGCACCCTGCTCAGCTAGAAATCTCCGGGTGTCAGCAGATAAAGTGTTCTTTATCTGTTCGCATATAACGAACTCCTCAAGCCCTTCATAGGTAGAGGCGAGCTGTTACAGCTCGAGGCACTTTGTCAAGTATCCGTTCAAACGAGACGAGAACTGCTGAAAAGTGTCAGAGCTATCCTTCCTGCTGTTGCGAAACAGTTGCAAAAATTTTCGCGCATTCATTTCAAAGCGCTCAAGTAAAGCATTCTTCAACACGTCGAAGTTGTCTTGTTGGCTGCTTTCCAGTTTGGCTTAAACATCATACGCACTGCTTTTCAAAGCCTGAGAAAGCTTCATATTCTAACGCGACCTCTCTAAACCGTACATAGTTGCAATTTTCTCAAATTTTTCTAGCTATGTGCCAATCTTCTCATTAGGACAAGGGAAAGATTCTAGAGCAAAAGACATAGCGGTAAGATCAGGAGATTGAGTGCTGAATTGATCAGTTAAAGAAGAATGAGAAGACTCTCCATTGCTGGAGGTAGAGGCAGCCCCACGACTTTGGACTTCTAGAGCCTTAAGAGCCAACTCATGCTGTCGTCGTTGCTCATTTTCTCTTTCCAAATGCTGTCTCTCCTTCTCTCTTTCCTCATGATGTCTCTCCTTCTCTCTTTCCTTATGCTGTCTCTCCTTTTCTCTTTCGTTCGCCCTGCGGATTTCCATCTCTTCATCAATCTTCTTCTGCTCTTTAGCTTCGGCTGCTTTTTCCTTCTGCTCCGCATCATATCTCTCCAGTTCGTCGTCGACAAACGCTTTCGCTTCTTTTCCGTGTAATCCCTCTTCCTTTGCTTCCTGTCTGAGCATCTGCCTAAGCTTTGCCCGCTCTGCCATTGTAAAGAACTGACTGAGGCTTATACAAGAAGAAGTAAGAAAAAGGATACACTGGTTCCTTACCACTTACGAGAAAATACAAACAAAACGATGATATATTTTAACTGGGATAACTCCTCCTATAATATTAGTATCTAACTATCGCTGCTATTAATCGGCAATAAAAGCTCTAACTGCAAGCGACTATGCCAAATAAATGGTAGTTAAGATTAATCACTAACAAAACTAAGTTGCTACAGTGGAAACTAAACAATTTGCAAAAATTTTTAAGGTGAAAAAAAATTTCCTTAAATTTAAGTTCACTACAAGTTCACCCCTGAAGACAGTTAGGGTAAGGGAGGCAATTAACAGGACATATAGTCTGAACGCGCTCCTTAGCTTAGCTCAAACACCTTCTTCTTCAAACCCTGTGATTGTTATACAACTACACCCTTTTTACCAGAGGCTAAGTATTCCAACATCAATACATAACATACTTTGACAAAATCAACCTGTAAATCAATTATATAATACTCAATAATGCTGTGGAAAAACAATTACTATTAGTGTGGTCAGCAAGCCCATAAACAGATCGTTAGCCTAGAGGATAATATTTTTAAAGATATTAAAACTCACGAGACATCACACTCTTACTCTATATCAGAATAAAGAAAATTAATCCTGCAGACGAGCTGACATTTGTCGTCTCGTCTTCCTATTCTAAGTTCAAAAATCCTTCGGACGAGAACCCATTTGTCGTACTTGCTCAGGATAAGAGTTCAATTCCAGAAAAACGAGCCCGCATTTGTCGTAGATTTGAGATAGGTGAATTAAGACTCAGATTGGTCCCTTCTGAATATACTAGAACATGAGATGATTCAGTGAGAGATAACAATAGAAATAGATTTCCACGAGTGAGATGGTAGAAATTAATAGAGTCTGTCCCAAAATCGAGAATCATCTCACTTTCAGCCTTTCTTCTACAACAGATTTAGAGGAGTCAGACAGTCTATTAAAATATATATGAATATATATTTATATATACCACTCCCCTACCCACAAACATAAGTGACGACAGTTAGACGTACAGACGTGAAACTATATCTATGGAATATGAATATTTGTTTGGAACAAGCTGACCGACACACTTAAATAAGTTTATGTGAATTTTATTTATCATAAAGAATTTCACAACACAGTAAATAAATTTAGACTTTCAAATCAATACAAATAAAAAAATACACATAGGTGAATGAATCAATAACAGAGTTGACTCATAGGTGTAATCCTTTCCCCCTCTGTTTAGCCAAGATCTCGTTATAAGAGAAGTTATTAGCCCCAAAGAGTCACAGATTTATACACTCTGGTCTGGTTTTTCCCCTAAAAAAATCAAGAACAGAGTTTATACGTTAATCTATTCTGAAAAGAAAAGGGTCAGCATTAGAAAAAACTTGCATACAAAGTACAGAGTTATTAAATGAGTTATTACATGAAAGAATTATTTTTCCTGCATTCGTTCGCTCTGACAAACAAACTGTGATCACAGAAAAACACACACAATCAACCTTACCTACAGGTTGCATTCACCACCTCTGGAAAAATTGATTATAGGAACATGCAGCCCATTCACTGTTGGTTGTCTGGCGAATCAAGCCCCAGCTTCTCCAACCGACTAGTTAATCAAATGTTGGGAAGCGCTAGATTCACTATTGTTTTAAGCAGGATGCTGTTAAATATTACTTCAAATTTTGTCCAGGTAGGAAATAATTATGGAATCAACTGGTCACAGGATACAGTAGCGGGAATTCTTCAATCATACATCGATTGTCAGGTAAACAAATTCTATTCAGGATCAATCTTCTTCACAACACGTGGTCGTTGCATAAGTACTGTCACAGTTTGATTTAGTCGCCAACACAGGCTGACTGTATATGAACTTTGGATAAACAAGAAATCTGGATATTCGAATAGTCCAGTTATCATTTATTCTTAATAAGTCTTTTGGGCCGGTGCTATGTCTCTATATGGATGTACACCACGAGGCCGGACAGTCACCTTGAAAGCCCTATAAGTTATTTAGAATGTTCTGTCTTTGTAGAAAAAAAATTCAGTTTATAAGCAATGGAAGCAGCTGGTAAGGTTTATAGGGTTTTTTACCCAGAACTGAATAGGGAGAAAAAATGCAAAACCTAATATCATATAGCATATTCACAATCCTATCCTACCCGCGTAAAATATAACATAGTAATCCACTTCGGTTATAACTTAAATTATAAACTGCAAGCTTAGAGCTTGCCTCGTCGTTTAAAATTCCCGTGAAATAAATTACAGTCATTTAAAATAAATAATCTACTCATCATGAATTAGAAATATATATAAATACATTTCGTCAGTACTCACAATGTTCAGCGCATTACTAGATGGGTAACTATTCTCTGACTGGTAACTAGCAGTTAATAAAATTTACATTATAGCTAGAAGAGTTACCTAGACTATATTTATTTATTCTGCTTCCCATTGTAACACAATACACTTAGAGCAATATCACTGATGACCGGTCTAGTAAATACTCAGCATATACCCTAGAGAAATATAATAATTCGAACTAGCAATATATCACTCGACAATACTAGTCAATATATTTACCTCACACAGAACTAAAACTTTCTCCACTCGACCAACTAACGATACTTCTATTAACAGAGATCTTAGGAATCGAAAGCTAGATGTTTCTAGACAGACTGCAGAGTCTGAATGAATTTGAGTCTAAACTGCTCTGGTATAAATATATCTTTGATGAAAGGAAAATGGTTACGTCTAAAACCCGAAACAGACTCGAATCCCGATGTTAGCACCTACGTTTAGTTCTACGTTCTAATTATGTGAAACACGCGAAATCAAAGATCAGCTCGCACGAATTACTTCGCACCAAATGCCGAAGCCTGGTCCCTATTAAGATCTAGATAACATAGAATCTACATATATTATCGCCTCCTCTCGCCATCTGCAGAGTTGGTCGTAAAAGAATTGTAGCGACAGTCTTTGATATGGCGGCTCGCATGTTGTAACTTAACTTACAACGAATGAATTCAGGCAGAGGTGATAGACACACTGTCTCCCCTTTCCATCACTAATTGATCTCATTACAGCGATTTTTATGATCGATGCCAAGAAAATTACAGGTGACCGAGACCAGGTCTGCTCGTACTCTCAACATCAAAGCTATTAGCAGACAGCCATAAACTGTGCATGCTAACTAGAAGACATGACAAAGGTTTGAATGTTGGAGGGCCAAGTTCCAACAGGCGCAGGCGAAAAAGACACAGAAGAAGAAAATAAAGACAAAGAGAAAAATATATGAAATCGATAACATAACCTCTGTCACACTGACGCATAGACACAATTGGCAACGTTGTCTTGTCTCGTGTACAAGAAGGGCCTCAACTAAGCTCATTACAGTGGCATCATTATGTAATAGGCATAGAGGTACGCCTAACTCACGAACATTTCTTATGACGGGCGTATCTAGAAGATTGAAAGGTAATTTCCTATTTTGAAACTGTTACGTCCTGACTTGTACCTGTTGCATATACGGGGAAAAAATGTATAAGCAAAGATGACTAACTGCGATTTGAAAGATACGATGTTTTTGTTTATTTTGTAATTCCCAGCAGCAAAATAAAACAGAATAGAAGCTAACATAGTCATTAAACTTCTTTTTCTTCTTCTTTCATCCTCACATGCCAACTCGAATATGTTCAATGAAAGCAGTGGTTAGTTTGAAGCTAGTGATGTCTCCGCAGACATTTGTCTAGGATTGGTACTGGTGATGGCCATATGCATTTTCACTGTTCCTCATACGTTATGCACATTTGAAGCAGATGTTCAGGAGTCATTTTATCGGTGCTACAGTTACACTCATCAGTAGTTCCTATCCATGTTGTTAAAAAGATGGTATTTTAATCTGTTGTGACCTGTGCAACCCTAAAGAACACGAGGAAGGAAAAACAATGCCCTCTCAAATGAATAAAGGAAAAGCAAAGAAAATTGCTTACTGCCCCGAAAGAAGTAATGGAAAGATGGAAAGAATATTTCTCGTAACTCCTGGATGGTGAGCAAGGTCAAGCATAACAAATGATAACCCCTAGCACAGAAAAGAAAACCAACGATGGTGAAGATAACATAAAGACAGAAGAACTGAAGGCAACACTGGAGGAAATCAAGATGGGCAAAGCAGCAGGGCATGATGGTATAATAACAGAAATGTTTAAGTACATGGGAACGTCAGGCGACCTATTACTCTTAAGGGTCCTACAGGCAGCGTGGTGCAAGAAGACCATACCAAAGGACTGGGAGATTGCCATCATAACACAAATTTTCAAAAAGGGTGAAAATCGACAATGTGGAAACCGTAGAGGCATATCCCTTCTCAGTGTCCCTGTTAACGTCTACTCTAGAATCCTAGAGCAGAGACTCCGACGCCTAGCTGAGCCACAATTGGATGAGGTCCAGTGCGGATTCCGAGCAAACCGAAGTAAATCTTCACACTCAGACAGCTGAGTGAAAAAGCCATTGAGTATAAGATTGAGATCCATCTTTGTTTCATAGATCTGGAAAAAGCGTTTGACAGGGTCCCCTGGAGCAAATTTTGGGATTGTTTGGCAAGGAAGAACATTCCAGCACCTCTGATTCATGCTATAAAGAGCTTCTACAAGTCTTGCAGAAATTATGTGAGGACAGCAAACTATAAGTCAGAAGAGTTCAGAACCACCACTGATGTAATACAAGGTGATATCCTGTCACCTTGTCTTTTCATACTCCTCATGGACAATGTCATCAAGGCATGTAAGGAGAGAACAAGAAAGTATTCAGTAGGGTACTGGAAGTTGAGACAGGTCTGTATTTCAGAGCTGGCATTTGCTGATGATGTTGACCTGATTGCTAAATCAGAGGCACATCTCCAATCCAACCTGCAAGTCTGGAAGGAAGAGCTGGAGAAGAAAGGGATGGTCATAAGCAGCTCTAAAACAAAATCCATGGTGATATCACGAGAAGAAAGAAGACATCAGATTAAGTTGGGAGAACAGGTCCTGCAACAGGTCGACCACTTTAAATACCTTGGAGCTATTATAGACCGAAAGGGAGGCATCAAAGAAGAGCTGGCCACTCGAAAAGCAGCAGCTGGGAGACTTTTTCAGTCCATAAATCAAGGATTTCTCAGCAAGAGAGAGGTTGTTAAGAAAACGAAGATGGCTGTATACCGCTCCACCTATGTCCCAGTCTTGACATATGGATGCGAGTCATGGGCAATTACTACAACCCACAAAAGCCAGATCCAAACCTAAGAAATGAGGTATCTGAGGAAGGTGGTTGAAGTAACACGAAGAGGCATGGTCCGCAACCAGACGATACGTCAAGACCTAAAATCCCACCCCCCCCCCCCTCCCCTGCAGACCCAAGTAGAACAGTCCCAACTAAGATGGTTTGGCCATGTCTGCAGAATGAGAGAAGATCAGCTACCACGACAAGCATGGGAAACAAAGAGCCAGGGATTCAGACCCCTAGGACGATCCAGAGTCCGCTGGGAGGACAACATTAGACAATCTTTGAAGGACCTTGACTAGAATGGAACCAGACCAGAAGGAAGACAGCCGATAGGATAGTCTGGCGCTCTCTCTCTCTTCCAAACCTCTACACTTCACGGTAGAAGGGGAACGACTAAGTAAGTAAGTGACGTGTGCGAATTCTTAAGGTTACCAATTGTTTACTTCTGCTGATTTGGTAATATGCATCATTTATGTTTGGTGGACTGGAAGCTGTCCATAAGTTATCGTTCAATTGAAGCTACAACAGACAACAAAGAAGTTTCTCCACGTCATGAAGTCAAATAATGAAGAAACCGAATTTGACGTTGAGCTTCATTGTCAATATGAAATGGCATTTTATGCAATACTGTCACGGGTTGCCTCCCCTGCTTTGCAGAAGTGGTTCAACAGTTGCCAAAACTCAAACTGTGTCTTATATGGGCCTCTAAAGATGTCTACCTTCGCTTAAGATTACTTTTGGCAGAGTTGTAGATAGAAGGATAATGCCGCTTTTATCTCAAGGGGGTATTCACAAGATATTCAGAAAAGCGAGAACAAAGCTGCATTGGCTGAGCACGTTAATGGTATGATCTGCCGACAACTTTTGTGAAGGATTAAGTAATTATTATTTTAGATCGTCAAGCCCCCACCCTGATTTACTCAGTAGAATTCTTATTACTATGGTATAGCTCTGTTTAGAGTGTATGTAGTAAATTGACAAACATGCCGTACATTTAAAATGATTAAATCGAAGTTAAATTTGTATAATGACAAATAAAACAATTAATAATTATTTAGTTTAAACAAGGGGTTAAAAGAATGAATAAACGTTCAAAAAGGAGTTCTCGTGGCAGCTTATAGGTTTCACTTATCTGCCACAGGTAGGTTCTGCTCCCACTGATAGGTTGGTTCTGGTAGACTGATTACTGATAACGCTTGTCGCTGGTCCATGATATAGGGGGTAGCACGTTCCCTGGAGTGTCACGGAGGGTCTAAAAAGTTTGTCCCTCGTCTTAATGCTCAAGCCACTGTTCCCTTCTTGTTCCAGGGATAGTACCCTCTACTAGTACCACCACCAACAACTATGGCAAAAGATGAGAAACGAACACTCTTGTTAATACTACAGACAGAATATGTTTACATTTACATCTCCACTGATTGAAATGTGTTCACAATATAAATTGAATATGTTTTCATTTATATCTACACTTGTTGAAAAGTTGAAACTTTTATTAATTCATTAATTTTAAAGTGAATATGTTTACATAGACATTCACACTGGTTTGAAAATGTAAATATTATAGCTAGAGTGCACATCATTTCTTTAATCTTTCACTCCCTGCTCCATATGGAACTTGGGACTAGCAATGCTTTTAGTTCTCTATAAGAAACTATCGATAAAGCAGTCACCAGCCCTTGCAGTGGTGGTTCATGAAATCACCATTCTATACGCTGAGGTTTTCAGCCTCAAATGACTTGGACATCCACTAGCGATTTTTACACATTAATATTCTCATGGTAATGTATACATATTAGTTCACTTGTTAGTAATGAAAAATGCAGAAGGTAAAATGACAACTTACGCTCATAGACTTTTTGCTCAAACGAATAAATATAGGGCACTTGAATCGGCCTCTTACACGTGTTCTATGGGGGTCTTTATTTTAAAAAGATAATTCCCCCTATGACTCCTTGTGTTCTCAGTTTCCTCAGTTTCGGTGTCCTTGTTAAATTGATAGAGATTTCCTTTGCTGTTTTATAAGTCCATCTGATTCTCTAAGAAATGGTCTAGCCTGATAAAATGGAATTCTGAATTACACCTTCTGGCAAGGTCTGGTTGTAGTCTTGGCAAGCGATTTCTCACAGTGAATTAAAACTGCGAAAAGGTCCGTTCATATTCCTGTCTTACCCCCGCATCTGTTTGCTTATCTCTTAGTATACGAGATCAAAAACCACGTTTTTACGAGCTAGTTTCATGACTACCTTTACAGATTTTGCAATAAATAATTTATTTATAAAGATAACATAAAGTGTTAAATATCATAATGTGAAGAAATGAAACCCCTATATCATGCACTTAACTAAATTGTTCAGTTGTTTTAAACATGCATTCATCTATACATTTTCGCTATTGACACGGAAACCGTCTCGGCCTTTTAGAAAGGCCGGCCGTAAAACGGGGATCGATCGTCGGACTTTCTAAAAGGCCGCTCGTATACTAAGAGTTTATGGAGCTACTCAGGGTTCCAATCATTTCAAACATGTTTGTTGGGCGGGGTAGTTTCAAAATATTCAGACTATGAATAATTTTGCGCGTGATGCAAGGGTCACGCCTCCCATATATGGAAATAAAACATCCGATGCCTGGTGTCAAACTCACCAACACATCTGTAAACTCGTACAACAATGTCTTTCAGATGTAACAACATATTACTTTCAGATAAAGTATTGTCTACGCGAGAGTCGGACAGGAAACGATTATGTCATTCTTGTCAGTCCAAAATGTGTTGCACAAACGAGTAATCTTGTTATCTGTCGCTTGAGCACGCAACTCTACGCGAAAACTAAGCAGACCAATATGTGTTTTACCTGCGATAATCTCAGCAAATCTGTGCCGTGCCTAGCAATTGTGAAGTATTATAACCAACAAGGCGTGTCAGTTGTCACACAACAGACAAGCGGTTGGTAGAGTTTAATTCTTGTCTATCTCATTTATCAGACCTGGTGTAGCAAGATTACCAAAGAAGCAGCCATTGCGAATAACGAAGCCGTTCATAGTCCACCAGAATTCAGGTACGAATGGTTGTGAAAATAGATTTTCAGTTTCTGTGTATTTTTTCCCCTCCCAAGTAAGGCCATAAACAGACTGATCTTTTCATTGCAATTCGTCTCTTCGGGTGTCATTTTTATTTTTATTGATTTATTTTTTATTCACTGTTAGCGTGAAGCATAATGGGAAGCTAAATTTCTGCGTTTCTGAGAAAAGTGTGTCGCATAAGCTGCGAGAGCCCATGTTTCTGTATACATTCGCAGATGATGTCTGTTCATCTGCCTCTTTGTCTTACCGTACCCTATAAAAACAGATCTCATTTCGCTGTGGGGGCGTAATGATAATTTATCTCGTCCCATTCTCATGAGATGGCCAAGCCATGTAATTTTCTGGCTCTCATTTTACATGATGAAGGATGCAATTCCTACTCTTCCTCTCATCTAATCCAGACCCAAAGGCCTTTAATACTTAGACATGCGACCTAACATAACCGACTAGGTTTAATGGGACGCGCCTTTCCAAAAGAAAGCAAAATTATATATTTTTTTACTCTTATTCTGAAGGCATCATTTCTCATTTTGTCACTTTTGTTACCATGAATGTATTTTTGTAAGTATCTCATCTCACACGGTGGGATTTTTCTCTCCTACACTGAGGTCAAGGACTATGTTTGACACTGACATCATTGATTTGTAAGAGGATAACTTGTCATTATTGTTATATTTTGTATCGTACTTCCGGGCTGCTTTGTTTTTATTTCTATATATTTGAGATTCCAATGCAAGTCATGTCCATCAGTGCCACCCTGAAGTTTATATTATGTATTGACAACTTTTAGAAGTAAATGTATGTGGTGATGACAACTTTGAATACTGATGTAATGTGTGAATGATGGTAGTGATGAGTCGAGGATGTAGTGTTGTGTCAATGATAGTTGTGATGAGTGGATTATGTGGTGTTGTGTAAATGATGGTAGTGATGTGTGAATGATGTGTTTTGTAAATGATGATAGTGGTGTGTGGATGATGTAGTGTTTGGTAAATGATGTTACTGATATGAGGATCATGTAGTGTTAAATAAATGATGTTAGAGATGTGTGAATGATGGTAGTTATGAGTGGATAATGTAGTATTCTAAGAATGATAGCAGTGGTGTGTGGATGATGTAGTGTTGTGAGAAAGATGGTAGTGAAATGTTGATGATATAGTGTTCTGCGAATAATAGCAGTGGTGTCTGGATGATGTGGTATTGTGTGAATGATGCTAGTGAAGTGTGAATGATGTAGTATTGTGTTAATGATGATAGTGATGTGTGGATGAAGTAGTGTTGTGCGAACGATGGTAGTGATGTGTGTATAATGTACTGCTGTGTGAACGATGGAAGTGATGTGTGGATGATGTAGTATTGTGTGAGTGATGGTAGTGATGTGTGGATGAAGAATTGTTCTGTGAATGATGGCAGTGATGTAGTGTTGTGGGAAAGATGGAAGTGATGTGAGTATGATGTAGTGTTGTGTTAATGACAGTAGTTTTGTATGGAGGATATGGTTGTGGCGTGCTTCGTATGCGATTAATTTGATCAAGGCTAGGGGAAAGTTCAGAATTATTGCCAACCTGTCATGCAACGTTTTATAAAGACATTAAGATAAAGTCCATCGACAGTATAATACATCTTATTACACACTCAATTTGACAGTGAACATCCATTAGTATCACATTGGCAATTCAAGCAACATGGCCAGCTATTCTAGGCCGTCATTTGCATGCGTCCGTTAATAATCGACGTCAAGTCAAGTAGGGTCCGTCGAAGAACACTCAGATAGAAATATAGCTGTAATATCATTATTATCCATATATACTGAAGCACATTAAAAACGCACCACTATTATATATACTGATGCCGAGAAGCTGAAAAAAAAGTGTGGGAATGGATTTTCCCCGTGTTTGTCATGAGGTAGAGAGCGAATGGCTGCTGGAATGGAAAGTGCATGATTCAACCCACGGGTTTGTGTACAGACTACATGAAAACAATGAAAGTTACACGTGCAACACGATTCCCAACAGCTATGACCCTGAAAATGTGTACGCGTTGTGGCAGTATACTCGGTATAAAAAGGCCGTTGAGACAAAACACCCAGTACATGTGCTTGAAATGCCACGACTATCTGAAAACGACTGCCAACGAGCTATTGGTATGTTGGAGACCGGAATGAGCTCGCGAGCCATTGCCAGAAGGATGAATTGCCACCGTAGCACTATTGTACGTCTCAATGAACGTTACGGAACCACTGGCAGTTCCCGGGAAAGACTTCGGAGTGGCCAACCACGAGTCACTAACCCTGCGCAAGATCTTCATATTGTGCTGAGTCACCTAAGGAATCGTTCTCTCCCGGAAAGTCAAACAGCAAGAGCAATAGTGTGTAGACGTGAGCAAGTCTCTCGAATGACAGTCATACGACGACTCAGAGATACAGGTGTTACAGTCAGTATTGTTTAAAATATCGATGTGTATTTTTATTGGTCTAAGGGAATGTACATGTAGTATTCTTTTAGTACATTTTAGATTTAGTTGTTATCTTCCCTTGACATTATACAGTTGTCCATACAGATGTCCATTTAAGGCTTTGCTAGATCGGTCTTTCCAGGAAAGTTCTGGATTGTCCCCATGTGAGCTAAAACTCATATTACGCGATGATTCGCGCAGGCAATGATTTTGCGCGGGAGAAGAAGCCAGGCATTCTTTGTCAGTCGGCCGGGCGTTTTGAGCTGAACGGAGGTTCAGCGATTCTTCTCCGACTCTGTGAACAGATTATAATGTCCTTCGTGTGTTAAGAGAAGGGTTGAGATTTCCCCCTTGAAGTAATTCTGCCATTTTTTGAAGAGCCTACGATGGCGAGTGTTTGTGGTGTTATTCTTGAAGGCAGTCAAGGTAAAGATACCCTTTAAACTATATATATTTTTTGCAGCCAAGTACTTTATAATTTGATGCTATCAGCTACGTTAGTGGGCTGATTCTAAGGCGACTTTCTCCTAGTGCGGAGGAGAGTCCAGGAGATTACGGCTCGTTTTGTTATAGATGCCCCTACTGTGTTTGGTCAGAGAAAGGACAGAACAAGATTATATTTTGAGCCCGCACTTATACGGCTCGTATTGTTATAGATGCACCTACTGTGTTTGGTCAGAGGAAGGACAGGAAAATGTTATATTTTGAGCCCGCACTTATACGGCTCGTATTGTTATAGATGCACCTACTGTGTTTGGTCAGAGGAAGGACAGAAAAGATTATATTTTGAGCCTGCACTTATACGGCTCGTATTGTTATAGATGCACCTACTGCGTTTGGTCAGAGGAAGGTTATTCCAGTTCCCTGGTCGAAGGCACTGCTTCAAATGTCTTCGCTAGGACTCGAATTAAGCCAGTCCAAGTCCCAGTTACAGACACTCTTTCAAATGTCTTGCCAATGCGCTAACCTAGATCACCCGATCGCCAGCGCATTGTAGTAACCGTTACACCACGGCGGCTCTGCGTGAGACATTCATAAATAAGTACTTGTTTCGGATAGATTTGGTATGATAAAATCTTTAGCATAAATCATGTAGAAAAAATAACAACAGACAAATAACGCAGGAATAAAAATGAGGAAAGAGCTGGCAACGATTCTGTTTTTATTTGCTCCTGTCATAATTGTTGCCTTTATTTGTTGTCTTTAATTGTTGCCTTTATTTGTTGTCTTTATTTGTTGCCTTTATTTGTTTCAATTAAAGTTAGTGCGTTTGATTGTTCCTTTTTTTCAGAGTTCTCGGACCCTTACAAAACTCACAAAGTTTTGCCAAAGCTTTTAAGTGTCGTGTAGGCTCACCCATGAATCCAGAGAAGAAATGCGAGGTGTGGTAAAAGCTTGAGAACACATTTGCTTTCCAGTAAAGGATACATTTAGAATTTGAATAACTGATACCGACTAGATTTGCTGGTTTCTCACTGAATGTAATTAAACGTTAATGTTATTATGTCTTTGAAACCACCGCTGATAACGGCGCTAAGTCTAAATGTTATATAATCTCTGTTTACACCCACTGTTGCGAGTGTAGTGGTTTGGTCTATATCATCGCCACACAGGCTAATTTAATATATGTGTGCTGCTGTCCTGTCACTGTGTCTGGAATGTTGACCTGGGTGTGTGTTGATATGTTCGCACACCACAGTGCGTACGTAAGAGTACATGCAGGAGTCAAAAAGGGTTGCAAACGACTGGAACAGTTCGCTACTGTTTATTACGTTGCAACACAGACACGATGACATAAATGACACACATTCGACAGCAAAACACGAATCATATAATTTCCACATTGCATTAAATATATATAATACGGCCTGTCCACATCCTGGCCTAAACAGTACTTCAATACTCAATAAAGCCTGCACCACACGGCAGCTATAATAATGTTCATATGGCCTAAACAGTACTTCAATACTCAATAAAGCCTGCATCACACGGCAGCTCTAATAATCTTCATATGGCCTAAACAGTACTCCAATACTCACTAAAGCCTGCATCACACGGCAGCTATAATAATCTTCATATGGCCTAAACAAATCTTCAATACTCAATAAAGCCTGCACCACACGGCAGCTATAATAATCTTCATATGGCCTAAACAGTACTTCATTACTCCATAAAGCCTGCAACACACGGCAGCTATAATAATCTTCATATGGCCTAAACAGTACTTCATTACTCCATAAAGCCTGCAACACACGGCAGCTATAATAATCTTCATATGGCCTAAACAGTACTTCATTACTCCCTAAAGCCTGCAACACACGGCAGCTATAATAATCTTCATAAGGCCTAAACAGTACTCCATTACTCCATAAAGCCTGCAACACACGGCAGCTATAGTAATCTTCATATGGCCTAAACAGTACTCCATTACTCCATAAAGCCTGCAACACACGGCAGCTATAGTAATCTTCATATGGCCTAAACAGTACTCCATTACTCCATAAAGCCTGCAACACACGGCAGCTATAGTAATCTTCATAAGGCCTAAACAGTACTCCATTACTCCATAAAGCCTGCAACACACGGCAGCTATAGTAATCTTCATATGGCCTAAACAGTACTCCATTACTCCATAAAGCCTGCAACACACGGCAGCTATAGTAATCTTCATATGGCCTAAACAGTACTGCATTACTCAATAAAGCCTGCAACACACGGCAGCTATAATAATCTTCATATGGCCTAAACAGTCTTCACTGCAGTTTATCAAATAGGCTGTACACACAGCGAAATATATAAGTCGACATTTTCTCAAATCCTACGTAGGCATACATTATCCAAAAACACTGGGACTCGACCTACACGGTCCACGCCCAAAACACAACTCCCCAAAATCACACACTAGTCCCACCAAAAAACCCGTCACGAGATTCGGTTGTCTTGAACACCGTTCTCGATAACACATGCAGACTAGCGAGCTATTCACATAACTCAAAACAGTACAGAATAAATACATTAAACAGCGTTCACACGCTTATCTGTACTCTGTCACCCGAAAAATAGGAAAAGATAATTCTATCCTAAAGTCAGACAAGTATCCGCTTAATCAAGCGTTGCAACTCGAAATTTAATATGTTCAAAACACCATTCTAAAGATTACTTCCCCTTCCATAAATTCCACTTGCAACAGTTACCACCCGCTCCGGGAAAAAAAAATGATTCTATCATTTTTTTTGAAAAAATTAACTCCCAAAAACGAAAAATTTAGAAGACAATTAAGCTCTAATGTATGCCTACAAAAATATCTTATTTTAAATCAAATTATATCTACAACAAATATCAGCATTAAAGTGTAAAGTAGCAATTAAAGCATACAGCATAACCAGCTAAGTATAAAAAGTAATTAGCTAAATATACAAATATGATCAGCTCCAAAATTAAGTTACGTATATTTAGTACAAACCAAACCGAAAACAACCAATCGAAAGAGAAAACACAAGATCAATCAAAAGAAGAATGATCTGTAAAAAAGGAAAGTAAGAACTCAACAATACCATATACTCATAACTAAGTTGGACAATTACATGTAAAATAAATACAACTGTCAAAAGTAGATATGTTATATCAAGTCATATAACCACTCCAACAATACAAAGAATAGAGGTATAAGTGTTGAAAGAAGACAAAGTATACAAATAGAATCAAGTAAAACGAAGATGAGGTACGAAAGTATAAACAAGATATGAAATCCATACCGAAAAGACAACAGAAAAGAAGGAATGAAATGAAGAATAGTTACCAAAGACAGATAGAAAGCAAAGGCACGAACGCAAAGAAAGTCAATAACAGTATATACTAATAACTGTTTTGATCAGATAACATATTCAAAAATAAATATATAAACATGATCGAAAGGCACAACACAAAATATCAAAGTATATCTATACTAATACCACCAAAAATAATTTATAACTAAACAAAAGCTAATAAGTAATTTAACTAAGTTATAAGAGTTATACAAAACTAACATAAATAAATTATAGGCATCGAACAAACAAGTAATAGCATTATTATAAGTAATACGACCAACGCACAATCAAGCGCTAAAAATAAAAAATACATCATAATAAAAACAACTTTTTACAAGAACTAATCAAACTACATATCAATGATATCACGAAGTCAAATGCTGGGCACACACAACAAAAAATTACAATGCCAAAAAAAAAAAATCATTTTTTTCAACAGTACCGTACAAACATATTTTTTTTCTCGATAAGTTACATAAAAACAGTATTTAATTTTTAAGTAGTTCAGTAATACTTTAAGTAAAGCCTAATAATGAAATCAATATTTTAACAAAATGAGTGAAATATAAAACAAAAATCCTATCTCGAAGGAACCTTTAAGTCAACACATGTAAATTTAATTTATCCTTTAAGTTCTTTCTGCTGACAATTACGTTCAGCTCCGTACAATGCTATTTAGGTATAACTCTATCTCTTACTCAAATCGATAAGATATACATTATAAATAAATCTACACTTTGTTGTTACTATGAAATATAAAAAAGGTTCTATAAAAATATCTACAAAAAATAAGTTTTTTTTTTTTTTTAAAAATAATCTGCTAAGAAAATAATCTACATGTCTGACTGGCAAGAAAATCAAGTTCTGGAAAAATCGAAGTTTCACAAAAAGTTAACAAATCCAAATACAAGATCATGTATGATACATGCAAGCTATTTTCAAAATTACATTTCACAACATACCAGATAATACACATCTTCTCTGTATGTTCTATATATTAATTAATCATGACATCAAAACATAAGAAAAATATAAATTAAGTGAATAACGAACACTCAGGACTATCTAAAAGTAACCACTACATCAACACAATAAATGAGTTTGTGCAATCTCATCATGTACAAAACTATCCTAAACAACACAGTTGCAAAAATTCTAAGTTGAACAGAGTAGTATAAAGGATAATAATTACATACTACACATTATCAACACAATAATATATAAATAGCATAAAAATGTATTAATACATCATCAAAATACAGACATATAAATAACAATAAAAAAAATTATGGCAATCAAATGATGCATAGAAATAATCATGACAACAAAATTATATGTTATTTCAAAACAACAACATGTCATGTACTAATATAGAATACAAAAATATTTACTATCTAAGGAAAAAAAATACGCCGTAAAATTTCCCACTCTCTTGTAAACATGCTTGACCTTCAGTAAGCAACACCTCAGATTTAGTTTGACGCTGACAGGTTTCGGTTGACTACTCGAGCGGAAAGTTGACTCACATTTCTGACCGTCAATATGTCACAGAAGCCTTGACCCTTATCGCAACGTAGCTTCTGTCAACAAATACAAATGAAAATTTCCATTTTACTCAATAGTGAAATTTAATGAAAAAAAAAAAAAAACGTAGAAATCACATTCGCAATTACCCAGTACCGGCTTGTGTAAAAACCCGGTCTCTTCACGATGTCACTAGCTCTCTCTATCACATGTAGATATCATAGAATTCTTGGGGACAACATGACCGACCTTGAATGTCGCCGCTGTCTTACGCTGAAACAAAGTCTCACATTCACAACAACAAGTAGAGCAATCAATAGTATTCAAGCATCCACTGTTATTTTTACTCTGTTTACTTTGATTATAAATGACTCTGGGCTCATGTTGAACAAAATTAGCACAATTGCGCTTATTATTTGTTCTACGATCACAATACTTATTATTACCGTTGTCTTGTTTACAAAAAATGACTTTAGTCTTTTGTTTAGGAACATTCTGGTGATATAAAGCAACATTTGAAAAGCTATTATCTCTATCATACTTTCCAACATTCTTACAATCACTTTGAGATTTGTTAAATTGTCTACAGTATCTACGAAAGGGAAAATTATTATTTTCTGATCTCCCTTGGTACTGTTTAATCTTGGGGTTATCTCTCTTACTAGAACTGTTTTTCTTTTCCCCTATGGGAATATATTTACCAATTGTTTCAAACTGACTGTGCTGAGTTTGATAACTGCCAGAAACAATAGTATCTCTATTGTTCCGCATATGGGTTTCATCTTTGGAACAAGTAGTAATAGTCTCAACACCCGCTATTAATTTCTGAGTATTTCCAGTAGTAGACAAATATTTGCTCTTATGAGTCTTGACCTGAAATATATCACCTTTCTTTTCCTGACCAACGGAACTGCCTGTTACACTAGAATCTTTGTTGGTCTGACGCCAAGAATTATCACTGGAACTATCAGTAATATTAGAACTTTTAAAGTTGTATTTACCACGATAAGATCTGTCTTTACCATGAATGACATCTCTCTGAGCAAAAAGTATATGGGGCTGACTTTTCGCAACTTTCTGTCTATCATTGTGAACATTGACAGAAGAGCACCTTTTGTTTTTCAAAACCATATCTATTAAGCCAAATATTCTTTCCCTTGCTTCCGCAATTTCATTATCTTTAAGTGAAATCGTTTCACTTAACCTTTTATTTAACTCCTTAACAGCCAAAACTTTGTCGCTTTCTTCTGCTAGCAAATTTTCAATTTTAGCGACCTTCTCTTTCTCAGCCGTCAACTCCACTAAAGTCTCTTTCTCGTACTGTTCTTTATTTGCCCTCAACTGAGTCAACTCTATCTGAAGTGTTTCAGTCTGGACATCATCATTGTTTTTTCATAATCTCATTACTCTTCTTGGGGGGTACAATATTCATCTCCCCAATTTGATCACTGAGCATCGCATTATCATTCATCACCTCATGAAGCATTTCTATGTAAGTCTTCTCACAGACATTTCTCTCAACCTTCAATTTCTCATACATCTCTTTCTGTTCTTGAAGTTCCCGCGTGAGATTACCTATCTGAGTTTCCAAGTCTTGGACTTTGCTTAAAGTTGAATTTAATGTAGCTTGTGCACTAGAAAGTTCTGAGTTTGATTCAAGTATCTCACTTTTAAGCCTATACACAGTTGCCTGTAGTTCGTTCTCTTTAGCAACACCTTCTAGGAAATTCTCTCTTTGCTGTAGAGCACTTTGTTTGTTTACTTTTGCTTGTTTCTCAATTCTCAATTCCCTTTCCTGCTCATCAGATGTATGGTTGTGGATTATTTTGAACATGCTTTGCATTATATGTCCGTGTTCAAGTTCAATATACTGTTGCACAAACACACGAAGGTGCCGTAGCAAATTCACCAAATCCTTAGCCATTATTGAATTACACAGAAGCTTAAAGTTATGTTCAGCAAATAACTCTAGAGATGCCGATACATTAACCAAAAAATCGTCCATGATCCATACTCCAAGTCGTGCACCTCTCAATCCCTTACCATCTCTACCTACCACCAATGCAGACTCCAACATAGGCCTTATATCTGTAGGGCACATGTCACGATCCATGGTGATTCACTTACTTAATCAACTATATATAGTAATCACTTATAGTTATGACAAATTACTGTCGCAAAAGGTTTGACAATTACCCTTCCAGCTCACAAAGTTAACTATTTGTCAAGAATGAGCTTATTCATCAATTCTGTATCACCAATTCCTTTTTATAGCACCTTTATCAAGTCACATCATTATCAGGAAAATCGACATATGTCAACAGCCATTAACACCTATGCATCAAATCTTAATCATATGTCAAATTAGACATAAACAACAATAATAACAAAATGAGCAATTAGGGAGGCCTAGCGACATATATGAAGTGACACAATTTACACAAGACACAATCACTTATCTTGTCAATGATCCCGCTTCTTTTCCGCCACGATACTGGATATCACATAGACTGCTAAAACCTCCACTGCGGGAAAGCACTGGAACTTGATTCGCTTGTCTTCAGGTAATTTCGTCAATATGATATGTGCTTAACAATGCACACGTTGACAGGAACCATAATACAGCACACACTGCCCCTCTTGACTCTTCTGTAGTCTGAAATGTACACGGCAACTCCGTGTATCATAACATCTTGAACTTGTGATGGTGATAACTGGCACAGGTAACTCGAATATTGCAGAAATCTGTGACAACCCGTACAAATGCTGGTACAAATACTGTCCAAGTCTAATTGAACTTCCTTGACCACTGCAGACGTTGTTGTAGTCTATAGGCACGAAATAGGACGTCAATTGCTACTGGTGTAAAGTTGCATACTACCAAATAAAGCGTGCGTTGTTTCTCAAATGCGCCACCCACGCAGATAATATTTAGGTCACAGTTCTGAAGTACACCAGATTCAAGCCACGCCTACATAAGGCTAATTATAACACAGTCAAGTGTTCTACACTCTTGTCACGTGAAAGTCATATGTATTATTTCCAACTTGTAGTGACTGATCCTCTAGATATGTTATGGTCTGGTGGACAAAATTTGCTTCATATTATCCTCTTGCTTCAAGTACATATCACTGTAGAGGTAACAATTTCTTAATCGTATACGCCACCCAGGCACATCTTAAATCATATCCAATGATACAAAACTACGCCACTTAGGCTATCGACGCGAATAGTCGTAGATGTCAGATCCTGTTAACTGAAAACCACCAACTGATACCGACTAGGTGGTTTCAGTCTGAAATGTTATTACTGTTAATGTTATTACTGGCCATAAATGTACTCGCATTCGCTAGCAAATACACGAGTCAATATAACACAATTTCCCGGGCATTACATATCTAATAATATAATACTGCATTGTCCACATCCTGGCCTAAACAGTACTTCAATACTCAATAAAGCCTGCACCACACGGCAGCTATAATAATGTTCATATGGCCTAAACAGTACTTCAATACTCAATAAAGCCTGCATCACACGGCAGCTCTAATAATCTTCATATGGCCTAAACAGTACTCCAATACTCACTAAAGCCTGCATCACACGGCAGCTATAATAATCTTCATATGGCCTAAACAAATCTTCAATACTCAATAAAGCCTGCACCACACGGCAGCTATAATAATCTTCATATGGCCTAAACAGTACTTCATTACTCCATAAAGCCTGCAACACACGGCAGCTATAATAATCTTCATATGGCCTAAACAGTACTTCATTACTCCATAAAGCCTGCAACACACGGCAGCTATAATAATCTTCATATGGCCTAAACAGTACTTCATTACTCCCTAAAGCCTGCAACACACGGCAGCTATAATAATCTTCATAAGGCCTAAACAGTACTCCATTACTCCATAAAGCCTGCAACACACGGCAGCTATAATAATCTTCATATGGCCTAAACAGTACTTCATTACTCCATAAAGCCTGCAACACACGGCAGCTATAATAATCTTCATATGGCCTAAACAGTACTCCATTACTCCATAAAGCCTGCAACACACGGCAGCTATAATAATCTTCATAAGGCCTAAACAGTACTCCATTACTCCATCGAAAGCTAATAATTCTATCATATGCCTAAATAAAGCCTGCAACACACGGCAGCTATAATAATCTTCATATGGCCTAAACAGTACTTCATTACTCCATAAAGCCTGCAACACACGGCAGCTATAATAATCTTCATATGGCCTAAACAGAACTGCATTACTCAATAAAGCCTGCAACACACGGCAGCTATAATAATCTTCATATGGCCTAAACAGTCTTCACTGCAGTTTATCAAATAGGCTGTACACACAGCGAAATATATAAGTCGACATTTTCTCAAATCCTACGTAGGCATACATTATCCAAAAACACTGGGACTCGACCTACACGGTCCACGCCCAAAACACAACTCCCCAAAATCACACACTAGTCCCACCAAAAAACCCGTCACGAGATTCGGTTGTCTTGAACACCGTTCTCGATAACACATGCAGACTAGCGAGCTATTCACATAACTCAAAACAGTACAGAATAAATACATTAAACAGCGTTCACACGCTTATCTGTACTCTGTCACCCGAAAAATAGGAAAAGATAATTCTATCCTAAAGTCAGACAAGTATCCGCTTAATCAAGCGTTGCAACTCGAAATTTAATATGTTCAAAACACCATTCTAAAGATTACTTCCCCTTCCATAAATTCCACTTGCAACAATAATGAACAACGATTGTCTGTTATTATTTGAATACAGTTTCTGACTGGATGGTGTGAAAGTACAGAATAAAGGAACTTGAATAAAGACTTGATGTAATGTTTACATATGCATTCTTGGAATGAGAATTTTTGCTTGAACAAGAAGCACATACAAAAATAGCTCCTGGGTAAAAAATATCAAGAAAGAACAACATTTCTGACGTAACCAGAATGATGTCGACAGATGCAGTATTTTTTTAAAAATATGCAGCGTCATAATTTATTTATTTACTTATTCTTTTGAAAATGATAATTGCGTAATTGAAGACAACATGACATAATTTCTACAACCAGACAGCTCAGAGCAGCCAATTAGGCATGCCTGGTTCAAGAACGCATACTGCAGTTTCCAGCGACGCTTCCCGACAACAGTGGAAAAGCAGTAGACCACAAACTGAGGAAAGAACAAGCGAGCTTCAGAAAGAACAGAAGATGTGTAGATCATATATTTACCCTCAGGAACATTATAGAGCAGTGCTCGGAATGGCAGAGACAGCTGTACATTAACTTTGTTGATTTTGAAAAGGCTTTCGACAGCATACACAGGGACAGCCTATGGAAAATTCTGAGGGCTTATGGAATTCCCAGCCGTATTTGTTTCCATCATAAAAAGCCTGTATTCTAACTTTACGTGCAGTGTTGGACTGAGTAATGTAACTTTCGAAGTGAAAACAGGAGTACGACAGGGATGCCCCTTATCAACAACATTATTTTTTACACTCATAGATTGGGTGATGTGCCAGACAACAGAGGGCAGTCCAAGAGGAATTAGATGGACAACGTTTTCTACACTGGAAGACCTGGAATATGCAGATGACATTGCACTACTCGCGCATTCACATCAACACATTCAAGACAAAACCGATAGACTGAATAAGTATGGCCAGCAGGTTGGCCTGAACATCAGTCTGAAGAAGACAGAGGTCATGACACCAAATGTGGGCAATCCTGAGCCAATAACAGTAAGGAACCAGAAGTTAGAACAGACAGACACATTTACTTACCTAGGCTGCATAGTAACACCTGACGGCGGAACAAGCAAGGACATTAACAACAGAATGAATAAAGCGAGAACAGCCTTTGCTGTTCTCAACAACATTTGGAAGTCTTCCCAGTACAGCACAAACACCAAATTAAGACTGTATGAGAGCTGTGTACTTTCTGTGCTTCTCTATGGTGCGGATGTTTGGAGAGTAACAGAGAAGGAAATGTCGAAACTGTCCCTCCTTGCACCACACGATCAGCCTAGGAAAATTCTCCGAATCTTTTGGCCAAACACCATCAGCAACCAAGAACTACTTATTCGGAGTAACCAGGAGGACATGCACACCATCATAGCTGGCATAGAGGGAGACGCTGGAGTTGGGTTGGCCACGTCCTCAGAAGGGACCCTGATACCATCACAAGAACAGCTATGCTATGGACCCCCGAGGGAAAGTGAAAGAGAGGCCGACCAAAAACAACTTGGCGGAGAACTGTGGAAGCTGAGATGCAAAGAATGAACCACAGTTGGGGCACGGTACGAAGGATGGCCGCCTACCGAGCAAAGTGGAATCAATTTGTTGATGCCCTACAAGACTCCACCAGGCGTGATGGCCGCTGACTGCTTTGACGGTTGGCGGTTATGGATCAAAGAAGAGAAGAAGATGACGACAGACAAACTTAGATCAGGTATAACCCTCAGAGTGATGTGACCCTTTGAACCTTAATTGTCACGATCACGCCTTTTTCAATTTCACTTCTTTTGGAATGTGGATACATAGGATGAGTGAGAACAATCCTAAAATATGGCAGTGCAGCATGGGCAAACATCGCCAAATCACACGTCGATAACATTAACAGACTCCAAAACTAAGCAATGAGAATCAGAACGGGATAAACGAAGACAAGTGTAGCAGCTTTGAAGAATCAACCATAACAGATCCCATAATGTAGTATCAACAACTAAACCCATCTACACCGCAAACAAATACCCAGTTTAGAAACAAAATCGCTTCCCAGTAATGATAGAAAACATTCCTGAAATTGAGTGAAAGAAGAGCCAGACTACAACAGAGAGAGACAAATTACCTAGAGAAACATTACCCGTGCATACACAAGTGAATCAGCAGCAAATGCAACAGAAAATAGAGACGAAAACACCATGCTCGTTACCAATATTCCACCAGGAGCTTTACTCTTGTATGATAAAGGGTTTACAAATATACGCTGCGATTGAAAAAGTAACTTATAACGCACAATCAAAACGTGCAGTCATTTCTCATTTATTTTTTAACGTACGACCGCTATTACTCGAGGCGAAATCTCATGTTAGTATGTCTAACCTGAGACTCATTTCTACGTCAATATCCTATTTTCCTTCTACGCTGACAGGTGTTACTCTCGCCATTTAGGCAGATACTCGCAGTCATTCGGATAGTACCCATTAGAGCTGGATCGGCCTCAGGAGCCCTTTATTCAGGTTATTCCAGTCCATGGTCGACGCCACTCTATCAAATGTTCCGCCAGGACATCGAATTAAATCCAGTCCCAAACCCGGGTCGACGACACTGTGCTTCAAATGTTCTCGCCCGGGTTTGAACATGGATCACCCGATCGCCCAGCGTTTTGTGTGGTAACCATTACACCAGCGCGGCTCCCAATTCTCCTCTGTTATTTTCACATAAAAATAAAACATGGTTCCACTCTGTTGACACGTGAGGGTCAAGCAGGGTCACTGCACTACAAATGTTTTTCAAAATAAATGCGTCCGCTTTCTGGCTGTTATTCGAACATACTTTGTGCGCTGTCTTCTCCTCTATATCCAGATAAATTGAACTACATTTGTGTTTGCGTTCTGAGTCAGGTCTGCAATTAGTTCCTATTGTTAGCACACTCTTTTTTCCCTACTGTTCCATTATTTCCACCGTTTTTCACGCGTCGATGCATGACAGGGCAGGGCAAGCGT
>JAMPIV010015643.1:0-39412 GCA_024509875.1 Oreohelix idahoensis
CGGTTTCGTTTTTTAGTTTTTCAGTATGTATTGTGTACACCCGGCGGCGGAAGTCGCTTTCTGTTCAGCCACGCGCTCTTCAACAAGACAGCGAATTTCGGTTCTTGCCTTCAGGGAAGTACCCAGTTTTTATTTTATTATTTTATTAAGTTTTTTATGTGTCCTATCTAGACTTCACTTTCTTTCCTTTCCTGACGAAGGCCTTGTGGCCGTAACGTAGACTATTTTCTTTGTCTTTTGTCCTCGTAAGACGAATCACCTTTTTTCGATTTTTTTTCAAACCCACCGACTGATTTGGGGTTAGCTTCCTGGAAACGACAGCAAAAATGATGACAATTGTAACAGTGCATTGTTATTTTCGTCTTCTCATAACATACATGTGCTTTAGTCTGTTTCATTCAATACTTGTGAGTGATTTTTGCTGACTAAGGCAGTTCAAACAGCTTTCTGTCAAACAGCATCTTTAAGGCCTGTAGTGATCTTTCCTTCTTTGTTTATTGACTGTTTATGATTCTTCTTCTCCTTCGTACACTCTCGGACGTCTACTAGAATATTTTCAAAGAAAGCAGTAGTCAATTTCCGGTTATTTGTATCTCTATAGTTTTTCCGAAAATGGTACTGATGATGGCCACATGTGCTTTCTCTGTTCCTCATTTGTTGGGCATCGTTGAAGCAGATGTTCAGCGGTCATTTTATAGCTGCCATATTTATACTCATCGATAGTTTCTGTCTTTAGCTTGTTGAATAGATAATATCCCAATCTGTTGTGGCCCATGCGGAGTCTAATGATAATCACTTGTTCTCTTCTGCTCCGATTCTATATTATTGGAGAAACATCCGCAACAGAAACCATCCATGGCCGTAGTCAAACCACGGTCACCGACTTGCATCCATGATATACCAGGAGATCGTAACAGCTGAATCTAGGAACAAGGTTCATTAAGACAGAATAAAACAAAGAGTATTGTTAGAATGTCGCTGGGCATGAATGCTCCGTTGATAAGCAAGGCAGTAGGTCGAGTAAATAATGCATAATTCATTCCTGACGTATTTTTTCCCAAACAATTATGCACACGTCTAAAGAAGAACCGTTTCTTTTTTCCTAACAATGTCAATTTAACAAAATCAATATTTCTGGCTTCATTGGTCACGTTCATTTAAAACAACTTGTAATACAAATCTTGTGTAATAATGCTGTTCCTTAAAACTCAACAGTAAGTTAAAGACTCTTATCATTACAAAAATATATATTAACATCACTGAAAGCTTTTTTCACATCCCAGACTTTCCATACGTTTAATACTTTACTTCTCAATTCTGTTTTTAACATATACTGTTAAAAAAAAAACGCAACTTTTTTGGTGTTACTTTTATAAAAGATATTCGCTGATTAGACATCAGTCAACCTATCGACTGTGTCCACCTGGTCATTACCATCTCGTGGTTACCTGAATTGTACTCACCTCATGATTCGTGAGGTCATGAAAGAGGTCAAGGTCAAAACAACATTTTTGACAATAACTCGTGACAGATTCATGAGAATCCCGTGAAACTTACTGAACACAAAACTCTCTGACCATATTATTGAATGCATATAAAAGATTGACGCTCCTCGAATAAATTCAGTTGAAAATTCAATGCGCAAGTATGGCTCATCTCACTACAGAACAACAACTCATCATCATTGGACGTTTACAGACTGGACAGTCACAAAGTGTAGTGGCCAGACAATTTAATGTGGTTAGAAGCACCATTAGTCGATTTTGGAGGCGATTTCAAGAAACTGGCTCAGTGGCAGACCGGCCGCGCTGTGGAAGACCCAGAGTCACAACTCCTGCCGAAGACCGCTTCATACGGCTGCGTCACCTCAGGATTCGACTTGCATCTGCGTCCTCCACAGTCCAGTCAATGTCAGCAGCACGTCGAATTTCAGATCAAACGGTCAGGAACCGGCTGCACGACTCTGGTCTTTGGGCTAGAAGACCCTACAGAGGTCCTGTTCTTACGGACTGGCATCGCCAGAACCGACTGCAGTGGGCGAACCAGCATCGTCAATGGACCGTTGGGAATGACTGGAGACTGGTTTGGTTTAGTGATGAATCATTTTTTGTGCTCCAGCGACACGATAGACGGAGAAGAGTTTACCGCAGAGTCCATGAGAGCTACGCCCAGAACAGCGTTGATGAGGCTCCTCCACATGGTGGTGGAGGTGTACTGATGTGGGGGGGGGGGGGGCGATCAACTTCATGGGAAGAAGTGTCCTGGTGCAAATTGAAGGACGCCTGAATGCCCAACGATACGTCGCTGAAATTCTTCGTCCTCACGTCATTCCACTTCTGGCTGCACGAGGGTCGATTTTTCAGCAGGATAACGCTCGACCTCATGTGGCACAACTCACCACCCAGTTCCTTGCTGAGAACAACGTCCAGACTATTCCGTGGCCAGCCATGTCATCAGACATGAACCCCATAGAACACTTACGGGATGAACTTGACAGACGACTCCGCCAGCGAGACGTGGCTCCAGCCAATCTCCGACAGTTGTCTCTTGCCCTGCGGGAAGAGTGGGCAGCCATCCCACAACAACAGATCCAACGGCTAATCGGATCCATGTCAAGGAGATGTCGTTCTCTGATAGAGGCCAGAGGAGGCCATACACCTTACTGAAACGGAGGCCTCAGTCGCAAAGAATAAAAGTCCAAACCAAATTTAATGAACATCATTTCATTGTTAAAGTCTGAAAGTTTCTTCATGCCAAGATTGAAACATTAATTCCGTAAAATAAAATTTTGGTACAAGTTTGAAATTTAGTGTCCATTACCACTGCAATAATGTTGCGTTTCTTTTTTTGAACAGTATATTTTATGCTTAATGTTATTATTTAATTCACTACCTGACTTCCGCAACACGCGACTTACATAAACTCGAACTTGCGCAACTTTTCCAATAAAATCAATTTTTTTATTGTACTCTATTAACGCTCGAACTTTGAAGAATTGTATCATACGTTACTGATTTCTGTCGTAGTTATTTAAAGTCCATAGAGGGGCGAATGATGTGCCAGAATGTTTTTAGGGAGATTTATGAAGAAAGAGAATTGCCGCTATTCAGTCATTTTTTAATACGTTCGTCAGGAAGATCGAACGGCTTGTAACTTCCGCCTTGCCACCATCTTCCACATCGCAGAAGTCTTCCACCACCTCAGCAAACATTCAGAACTGAAACGTTACTGTCAGCAAGCTTATGTGATAAATAGCATTAATACATGTGTTGTTAATCGTTCTATTTTCTATCATACATAGTTGTTTCAGTGTTTCTGGTTTTTTCCTAAATGTCCTAGATATCTAAGAATGAATCCACTTCAAAGGATCGTCTACGTATGACGTCACGCAATATTTGTCATTACCTTGCCACATTTCGTCACACAAAAAACCCACAACGACCCATATATTACGTCACAAACCGCTTACCCTTCCCCTTTCCGGTTCCCTAATGGGGAAAGGGATTGGGGAGGAATAATGAAAAGAAAAATATATTCTAATGCAAAGTTGACAAAATAACTTTCTTTGAATTAAAATAGTGTTTAATTAATCAGGCTTTTACAAAGACTGCTTTGCTGGTTAAATGTTGCAAAGTTTATGTAAAATGTCCCTGACTTTGGCTTAATTTAATATTAATACACAAGGGAGTTTTTTAAGTATTTCTGATAAAAGTAGACCATGAGTATGGAAGTTACAAAATATATTTTGTTCGGACATCACCTATGTGATGAGATCTTTACTTTTATTTTTACAGGCTTTTCTTTAACTTGCAACGTATGTCACTCTCTTGTCACCTCCAAATCTTGCAATCGATTTTGCAATGACTTTCAGGTGAGCAATAGCTCTGAAACTTGGCATAGTTGTGTATTCCCCATGACAATACAATAAACAGTCGTAAAAATAATAAAATGAATAACATTAAAATTAATATTACCTTTTTTTTTTTTTTTGTATTGTATCATCAGTGAAATGGGCGATAACTGCAAATAATCTAAGTGTATTCTTTCCAATAAGATTGTCTCTCTTGATAGAAATATTGAAACTTCTCTTCCCCTCCCCCCCCCCCTCTCCACACACACACACTATCGCACGCGAGTGCACAGACATACACACAACTGACAACTACTTTTTTTTTTAAATGTAATTTACAACTCTTATCAAAATTTTTTTTTAAATTAAACAAACAAAAAATATTAACTTTCCGTGTAATGTACTGAAAAATGAAATCCGCCTCCTATGCTCTGGACTCGTTTATCTTCTTCTTCTTTGATCCTTAGCCGCCGACCGTCGAAGCAATAAGTGGCCATTACGCCTGGTGGCGTCTTGTAGGGCAACAACAAATTGATTCCACTTTGCTCGGTCGGCGGCCATCCTTCGTATAGTGCCCCAACTCTGGTTCATTCTTTGCATCTCAGCCTCCACAGTCCTCCGCCAAGTTGTTTTTGGTCGGCCTCTCTTTCGTTTTCCTTCAGGGGTCCATAGCATAGCTGTTCTTGTGATGGCATCTGGGTCTCTTCTGAGGACATGGCCAACCCAGCTCCAGCGTCTGCCAGCTATGATGGTGTGCATGTCCTCTTGCTTGCTCCGAGTAAGCAGATCTTGGTTGGTGATGGTATTCGGCCAAAAGATTCGGAGAATTTTTCTTAGGCATGTTGTGTGAAAAGAGAACAATTTCTACATTTCCTTCTCTGTAACTCTCCAGCTCTCCGCGTCATAGAGAAGCACAGAAAGCACACAGCTCTGATATAATCCTAATTTTGTGCTTGTGCTGTACTGAGAGAACTTCCAAATGTTGTTTAGACGAAAAAAGGCTGTTCTTGCTTTGTTCATTCTGTTGTTGATGTATCTGCTTGCTCCGCCGTCTGGTGTTACTATGCATCCTAGGTATGTGAAGGCATCTGTCTGTTCCAGTTGCTGATTCCTTACTGATATGGGCTCAGGGTTGCTCACATTGAGCGTCATGACCTCTGTCTTCTTTAGGTTGATGTTCAAGCCCACCTGTTGGCTATACTTATTAAGTCTATCCGTTTTTTTCCTGGATGTGTTGATGTGAATGTGCTAGCAGTGCAAAGTCATCTGCATATTCCAGATCTTCCAATGTAGAAAATGTAGTCCATCTTATTCCTCTTGGATTGCCCTCTGTTGTCTGGCGCATCACCCAGTCTATGACTGTTAAAAATAGAGTGGTTGATAAGGGGCATCCCTGTCGTACTCCTGTCTTCACTTCAAAGGTTAGGTTGCTCTGCCCAATGCTACACGTAAAGTTGGCATAAAGGCTTTTTATGATTGACACTATGCAGCTTGGAATTCCATAAGCCCTCAGTATTTTCCATAAACTGTCCCTATGTATACTGTCAAAAGCTCTGGACTCGTTTATCGCAAACTTATAATGTCATTAGCGGATCGATTACATTTGACTTATATTTAAAAACAACAAAAAATAAAACTAAAAAGAAGAAAATAAAAAACATCAAATTGACAAAAAGCCTGAGGCGCTGATTCTACATGAAATTAACTTCTGCTTTATACTTCATGACACACTTATGGATAATAAGCGCTTAAGCGCCCCACGCTTTTTGTTAATTTGATGTTACTTTTTTTACTGCAAGCTATAAACTCCTAGAAAAATTATTTGTGCTTTTTAGTGCATTAAAAGCCTGTGTTTAAAATATTTTTTAAAATATTTTTTATTGCGTGTGACCTCACATTTCTTAAACACCCCTACTTCCTCTATCTTTATATCGTCATGCCTTTTTGCGCACATATTCTTTTGTATGGAATTATGCGACGCACGGATTACTGTAGGTAGGAACGTAGGAAACAGTATGACTATTTTATATGAAAAGAATTGCTCTCTCGGTCAAAGTTAGACTACCCATGATTAATTTATACTTTTGTTGTATGGGTGATCTCTCTTGAATATCGATCTAGCGTATGAATGCTAGATCTATGTCATTTCTCATTTGTTATGGCCAGAAAACAAATTGGTCTGGCTTAGAATGTTTATGGCCCGGACATATATGTATTCCGTGTCTATTTAAGAAGATTCGGTCTTATATCGTATATTTTTGTATTTTTATGTTGGCCTATTTCTCGGTCTGACGCTGAGGGGTGAATAGGCTTTTCTACGCATGCGTCGAGAGTGTCGACGAAAACTGCCTGATGTCATGGCGGTGTGTTTTCTGGGCTGGTCCTTTAGGGATGTTGAAAAGTGATCTCTGTGAATGATTTTTAGGAAGGAGATAGTGTCTCTGCAAGATCATATGGTCAGAGATTCTCCTAATGTCCTATATTGTGTTTATTCCTAAATCAAGGTAATACCAGACCCTTTGTTTTGATGAACTATGTTTTGCTAGGCCTAGATGGCAAGCTTATCTTCGTACAGATCCGTGCTGTCGGAATGTGTGTCACCTTATTAAACATATGAAATGGTCAACAGCAGTTCAAACATCATTGACTTGCATACGAGTGTATGAATGTACCATTACTAAGTTGTCAACTTCACCGAACACTCCATCATTCGCGTAACTGACACTTTACACCTTCACTCTATGTCAACATGACCTGTAGATTCAACGATGTGTAAGGTTGGGAAGTTGACCAGTATAACCACATAACTAACATTGGTCAGTAACGTCCAGTGATAAGCATCAAACAGTAGTAACAACCATCTACAGTGGTGGCCAATGTTCATCAGTGGAAGATATAATAAATATATTTCTTCAGTGGTAGGCCAGATTCCTGGGTCCAACCTGCACAGCATACATCTTGAGAAGTCAACTATTGTTACCAGAACGTGTCTTTTAGCCATATATGACACACAACAACACCAGTAGTACAGTCGATGTCAGCTTGACCTGTTCTAGCAAGTGTATGCAGTATTTAGGTCGCCGCTTGATGACATTTTTCTCCGTACAGGCAATATTAAACAGAACACTTGGATCAAGTGAATAGTTGACCGTGTTAGCAGGAAATGCAGTACTATTGAGAAGTGCATATATTCCATCGGTGGATCTTCTAGTGTGCTCAAAAAAATTGAATAGTGTAATAGTCTAGAAAACAAATCTATTATTTAATAAAGTGGCAAGTTATTTTGATTGAAAACTAAGCCTTCTCTACAACACTCTATCCACAACACATTCTATTCATGATATATATATATATATATATATATATATATATATATATATATATATATATATATATATATATATATATATATATATATATATATATAGTATGCTATATGTATTTATGTTTACATGTTATCTGTTTATATGTAATAGTTGTCTATATGTCTGCGGGCCTGGTTGGGTGGTGACTAGTATAAGGTATACCGAGTAATATTGGTCTTATATTAGCGTTCTGTAGGGGCAATTTTCGTGATTGAAATTTTGCAGGCAACATTGGTTGCTATTTTTTGTTAGCTGTGACGATGATTCTATTGCAGTTATCATCACAGCTTCTGTGATTATTTTTCATTGATTTCTCTATTTTACTTAGTTGATTTCTGCAATTGTTTTCATATTGTCTTGTATGCTTGTCCTTTGTTAATGTCTTTGGTTGACATATAATATGAGGTATATTTGAGTACACGTATGTTATAGTATAGACCAGTACTTTATTATTATTATTGTTGTACAAGGAAGTATACAAGACCTTTGTAAGGCTTGTCTCCCACAGAGATTGGGATTGTGAGCTAATTAATCAAGTTCATTGAGAACTTGTTCCTGTTTATTTGGAAATAGATTACATTTTTGTGTCAACTGATTGCTATCATTATTAGACATCATGTCTACATTAGATTTCTTCATTGCACAAGGGAAATCCCTTGATAAGACTGGTAAGGAATTAGAGGAGTTTGCAACTGCTCAATTTGGCATGGTATTAAAATCGGAAGAAAAGAAGCAAAAAGAGGGGAAAAAATGGAAGGCAGAAGTTGAACAAAAGAAGATAGATGCTGAGAATTTAAGATTACAGATGCAAGCTGAGGAGAGAAAAGCTGCTGCTGAAGAAAAAAAGCTGCTGCTGAGGAGAGAACGCTTCAGATAGAAGAAAAAAAATTAGAAGCTGAACAAAAAAGATTAGACAGAGAAGCTGAACAGAAAAGATTAGACAGAGAAGCTGAACAAAAGAGATTAGACAGAGAAGCTGAACAAAAGAGATTAGACAGAGAAGCTGAAGCTGAACAAAGGAGATTAGACAGAGAAGCCGAGGAGAGTAAGGCAAAAAGAGAACATGAGGAAAAACTATTTGCATTTGAATTAGAAAAATTGACATTGACAAACATGAGTAATGTTAATCAGTCAAATGGTAACAGTGGTAAACCCTTTACTTAAAAGATCAAGGTACCAGCGTTCAATCCTTCCAGTGACGATATTACATTCTGGCTGGATCGTTTTGAACGCTCTTGTCTAGCTCATAATGTGGATAAATCACAATATGCTAACCAGTTGTCAGAAAATTTGAACGGTGATTCTCTGACTAGTTTAAGTTTGGTTGAAGAGACTGACAAGGATAATTATGATGTTATTAGAGCAGCTTTATTAAAAAAATATCAATTAACTGAGGAAGGTTACCGTATTTTGTTTAAAAAAATGGTACCTAAATCAGGGGTAGAATTCTCAGAATTCATTGCAAGGACACGTCTTACATTTAATCGTTGGATTGAGCTGTCCAAAACAGAAAAGACATATGAAGCCCTTATGGACTTATTGCTCAGAGACAAGATTATGTCAAGCATAAGTAAACCATTCCTTGAATTCTTACATGAGATCAAAACCCAAGACACTAAAAGAAATGGAAGAATATTGTACCCAATACGTCACGGCACATCCGGACGTAGCTTTTAGCAATGCTAAGGTTAAGGAAAGTATGCCAGTTGCTTCAGCAACACCATACAACCCTAATTATTCACACAAATTTCAGGGACCACAAAACAGATTTGATAAAAAAGGTAACCATGATAGGTATCAAAACCAAGGTAACCAGTCATTTCAGGGTTCTTCTGTGAAGAACTGGAGACGAGCCGACAGCCCTCGATTCAGAGGTGGTCATAATTATAGGAACTTCCGCAGAGGAAGTCATTATAGGAACTATCCAAGTTATCCATCATGGAGACAACAAGATCATAATTATAGAGATACTCATTATAATGAATATGATAATGGTAACCATGAGAATTATGACTCAAACCCAAATAGGGGTTACAATAGAGGAAACAATAATGATTAATAATAATAATAATAATAAATTCTTTAAGCGCCAAACACGGCGCATAAGGCAGAAACCAGTGCTCTCCAGGTTGTTCGTTGTGACGCCACTCCTCTTAGCTCTTGCACATTATTTAGGCCCAACGTTCTTCCTTCTCTTATTATTGTTCTTCTGAGTGTTTCTTTTGGTCTTCCTTTTTTCCGCTTACCCTCAGGAACCCAAGTGAGCGCCTGTAGTGGTATTCTGTTGTTTTGCATTCGTAGGACATGACCGATATATGACCATCGTCTTTTCCTTATATAGTCGGAGACATATTTCTGCCTAGAGTCTTCTCTTATTTGTCGATTAGTCTTGAATTCTTTCCAACTGATGTTCATGAGTTTTCTAAGACATTTGTTCTCGAATGTATTCAGCTTGTTCTCCAATGATTTTGTTATTTTCCAACTCTCACAGCCGTATGTTAACACTGAGATAACATTTGAATTAAACAGACGAAGCTTGGTATGTATATTCAATGATCGTAATTTCCAAATGTTAGATAATCTATTGAAGGCGCTAGCTGCCAAAGCAATTCTAGTATGGATTTCTCTTGTTGTGTCACCATCCTGAGTCATTTTACTGCCTAAATAATTGAAACTTTCAACTTTCTGTAGTTTTTCCCCGTTCAAGATGATATCAAAGGTCTCGTTAGAAAAGTTCATAGCTTTAGTTTTAGAGGCATTTATTTGGAGACCAATTTTAACCGAGAGATGACACAAATTATTTATTGCTTCTTGGGATTGTCTTGGTGTTGAACTTAAGAATGCTACATCATCTGCGAAATCCAGGTCCCCCAGGAATTTTCCATTTGTCCATTTTATACCCAATTGTTCATTGTGGGTATAGTTTCTCATAACCCAATCAATAGCTATTCCAAAAAGTAGTGGTGACATAATACAGCCTTGTTTCACCCCTGTTTCTACTGTAAACCATTCTGTATTCCCTTAATGATTACAGAGGCAATAATAATCGAAGTAGATCCCAATACAAAAAACATACATCACATTATCAGGCAAACTCTGCACAGCAAGAGTCACATGAAGCCTATAAACAGACCAAAGATAATAATTGTGCTAATAATATGGCATGTTCCGCTTTTGATTTTGGGAGAGCATCTCAGTGCCCCAAATGCAAAACATTATTTGAACCAACTACTGTGTCTACTTTAAGTTGTGGGCACCCTCTTCCCGCTCTTCCTGCGTCAGTCGTGCATGATGGAAGAGGTTCTCTTGTCTTGAATAGAGGTTTAGTAGATGGTACTCCAGTCTCAGTTCTTTTCGATTCGGGGTGCACCACCATTGGAGTGAGGCAGTCACTCGTAGATCCTTCTCGTGCCACTGGAAAAGTAGTCAAATGTGTAACATTTGGCGGCACCTTAGAGAAATACTCTACTGCTATCATTAGGATTGCTACTCCTTTCTTTACAGGAGATGTACACGCATGTCTTCTGCCGAACCCGATCACTGATCTTATCATCGGTCGTATTCACGGAGTCAAAGAATGTACTCCACAACAAATTTCCGTTTGGGAAAAACAAAATATGCAAACTGCTAATGCTGTAGTCACTAGAGCTCAAGCTCTTAATATGCCTCAAACTTCATCTACTGAAGATAATGAAGTGCATAACCAAGACGATCCCTTGGTAATTTCGCGTGACTCGTTTATAAAACAGCAAGAAGATGATCCAACTCTAAAGAAATTCTTCATTCTTGCAACAAAAGGTGATCCGAATAATGATACAAATCATAAATCTTGGATTACAATGAAGAATGGCGTACTTGTACTTATGGTACAAGACTCAACTAAGTCCATTCATTCTCAAATTCTTGTGCCCAAAAATATGAGAGTTAAAATGTTGCAGCACGCTCATGATTCTCAGTGTGCTGGACATATGGATTTTTCCCGTACTAAATCTAGAGTTCTTGCGTCTTTCTTTTGGCCTTTTGTGAACAAGGACATACGAATCTATTGTCGATCTTGTAAAGTATGTCAAAAAGTCAAATCCAAAGGTCCACGCCATGCTGCACCTATTCAGGCTGCAGACATTCCTATTCGACCATTTCAGAAAATGGCGATAGACATCATTGGTCCATTTAAGATCAAATCTGCTAGAGGACATCAGTTTATCTTAACGTGTGTGGACATGTGCACACGTTGACCAGAGGCTATCCCTCTGAAGAGCATTACTACTGCTGACATTGCAGATGCTCTTTGGCTTATATTTTCTCGTCTGGGATTCCCCGGAGAAATATTATCAGATCATGGCACCCAACTAATATCGGATACCATGTCTCAAGTAATGTCTACTCTACAGATAGAAAGATCTTTGAGTAGTATCTATCATCCTATGTCCAATGGGATGGTCGATCGGCTAAATAGAACACTTAAAAACTTACTAGGGAAGATAACTGAGGATCATCCTCAAGATTGGGATAGGGTTTTACCCGCGGCCCTCTTCGCTTACATAGAGGTCCCCAGTGAACATACAGGTTTTTCTCCATTTGAACTTGTCTTTGGCGCGTGACCGCGCGGCCCTATGTCTTTGCTTCATGATCTCATAACTGCTGATAATATTACCGATGACACAAAATCTTCTTACGAATATGTCATCGCGCTGAGACAAAAGATTATCGAAGCATGCAAATTGGCAACTTCTTCTTCTGAATTTGCGAAACAGAAGGCAAGGCAATTTGCCAATAAGAAAAGAACCTTACGACAACTTTGTCCTGGTGACAAAGCATTTGTTTTGCTACCTTGTAAGGAAAACAGACTTCTTATTTCTTAGAAAGATCCGTACGATATAATCTCGAAAATTTCCGATGTTGACTACATTGTCGATATTGATGGAAAGCATAAAACCTTCCACATCAATATGCTTACGGAATTCCATGAACGTCCTGATTATTTACAGCCTATTTTCCAGGCAACGGACGATTCACCAGTCCAACATGGTCATTACTCATCACTGTCCGTAATACAGGATGAGGAAACAAGTTTTTCGGATGTTAATCTTCCGCTTCCGATGATTCCACTTCATTCTAGTGAATCCTGGAAAAATGTTACTGCTTCTCCCGATTTATCTTTAGGAGAACAGCGACAAGTTTCGATTATGTTACAAACATTTCAGGATGTCCTTACTGACATTCCTGGACAAACTCATGTCATTGAACATGACATTATTCTAACTGACCATAATCCTATTAGAGTCAGACCTTATCCTATTCCTATAATTTTCAAGCACAGGTTGAGAAGGAATTGGATGAAATGATAGATTTAAAAATAATTGAACCATCCACTTCCGCATATTCTTCGCCGATGGTTATTGTTCGGAAAAAAACAATAACATACGTCTGTGCGTTGACTATCGCAAATTGAATCAGGTTACGAAGTTTGATGCTGAACCTATGCCTTTACTAGAAGAGCTACTTACTAGGCTTTCTAAATCTCATTTTTTCACTAAACTTGATTTGTCTAAGGGATATTGGCAAGTTCCTTTATCCGAACACGCCAAACCGTTTACTGCTTTTTCGACACCTAGGGGTCTGTTCCAATGGAATTTAATGCCTTTCGGCCTTATGAACGCCCCAGCGACATTCGTACGCATGATGCGTCGGATCTTATCTCATCGCGCAGATGTCATTGCATATCTTGATGACATCTGTCTTTTCAGTGATACTTGGGACGATCACTATTTAGGGTTAAATGAACTATTGTCTACCTTACGCGAGCATAACCTGACAGCGAAACCATCTAAAGCCTGTATTGGTTTTAGCGAAATTACTTTCTTAGGTCACCGTGTCGGTCATGGTTTCCTAAAGACAGAGGACCATAATACAAGTAAAATACTTAACATTTCTATTCCTTAGACTAAAAAGCAAGTGCGAAGTCTCTTAGGTCTCATACAATTTTATGGACGATTCATTCCGAATCTGTCCTCGATCATGGCACCTCTTTCTTCTTTGCTAAAGAAAGGGTCTTCTAATATAGTCCGTTGGACTCAAGAATGTCAATCCTCTTTGGATAAGATCAAAACTATGTTTTCTACTGCACCTATTTTAGTGTTACCTACTAAAGATAAGACATTTGTTCTTCGTAGTGACGCTTCATCCACAGGGATTGGAGCGGCACTAATGCAAGAGTACTCTGGAACTCTGCATCCTGTGATGTATATTTTTCGGAAACTAAATGCCGCAGAGAAGAATTACTCGGTCCTAGACCGTGAATTATTGGCTATGGTTTGGTCAATTCTTAAACTTCAAAGATTTCTTCTTGGCGCGCATTTCATTGTGGAAACTGACCAAAAAGCTCTTACAGCTATTCAAAGTAAAAATCTGAAGAGCGCGAGATCAACGCGATACGCGATTGCTCTTCAGCCTTTTCATTTTTCGGTACGAGCTATCCGTGGCTCAGAAAATGTGATGGCAGACATTTTGTCTAGATGCCCACATGATTCCACCTAACTGTTAGATCCTGCGATTGCCAACAGGTCTAACTCTATTACAGTTTTTTTCTCTCTATATTAAAATATGTACACATATGTAATGTATGATATATTGATTGTATCACTACTTAGCGGTTCATTGATGTATATTCACCGCTGGGTCTTTTTAATGTTTTCTTCTATGGTAATCATGAACTTAAGATATCTAATATAAAATTATTGGATAAACTATTGTATAAATTGTGGCATTGCCAGTAGTGTAGTAGGCGTTGGTGACACCTCTCTGGAAATATTAATACTTAGAGAAATACTTTCTCTGAGATATTGAGATATATTCTCACTTGTCGTTTCATATGACGACGTAGCCTCACATTAGGCGTTATATTTGTTTGGAATGCTTATCATCTGCGCATTGTTATTCGTGCGTTGTGAGCCGATTGTATGTTGCTCTTAGATGTATTTTTTTTTTTAAGTGTTCCATTTTTTTTCCCGGGGGGTGTGGTAATCTGTTGCGCACATATTCTTTTGTATGGAATTATGCGACGCACGGATTACTGTAGGTAGGAACGTAGGAAACAGTATGACTATTTGATATGAAAATAATTGCTCTCTCGGTCAAAGTTAGACTACCCATGATTAATTTATACTTTTGTTGTATGGGTGATCTCTCTTGAATATCGATCTAGCGTATGAATGCTAGATCTATGTCATTTCTCATTTGTTATGGCCAGAAAACAAATTGGTCTGGCTTAGAATGTTTATGGCCCGGACATATATGTATTCCGTGTCTATTTAAGAAGATTCGGTCTTATATCGTATATTTTTGTATTTTTATGTCGGCCTATTTCTCGGTCTGACGCTGAGGGGTGAATAGGCTTTTCTACGCATGCGTCGAGAGTGTCGACGAAAACTGCCTGATGTCATGGCGGTGTGTTTTCTGGGCTGGTCCTTTAGGGATGTTGAAAAGTGATCTCTGTGAATGATTTTTAGGAAGGAGATAGTGTCTCTGCAAGATCATATGGTCAGAGATTCTCCTAATGTCCTATATTGTGTTTATTCCTAAATCAAGGTAATACCAGACCCTTTGTTTTGATGAACTATGTTTTGCTAGGCCTAGATGGCAAGCTTATCTTCGTACAGCTAGGATTGTTTGAATGCTGATGAAGATGACAGGTTATCCAACAGCTCTAAGGTATTTTCATGAAGCAACCTTATAGATTTCAGAACTGGATGGAAACCCATTGAGAACATTTATGTTCAGATTTTGAATTAATTGCGGCTCATCATTTATCCTCCTGGGTGAGTGAAACTCAAGGAGGTAGCCATTTTGAATTCCCGTTACCACAACGGATCATTGTCAAGAGAACAGAAAACAACTCTTATTATCGGACGATGATGCAGAGATCTTCCTATTATATAAAACCATTACTGTGGTTGAACATGGTTGCTATGAACTTTCGATGAATGTACAACTTAAGAAAACGTAGCCAAGAAAAGGTTCGATCAGTGAACCCTTATTGATGTTTACATATTCATTTTCACTGACGCGTTCAGTCAGCTGAAGTATGAGGCGATAGCCCACCAGTACAGTGAATGCTTGACTTATATCGCCCATTGTATTTATATGCTACATGAAATATGTCTGATGTTGCCACCTACTATTCAAGTACCTAATTATTTGCTGTGTCAACATGTACCTATGACTGTATCCGTGCTGTCGGAATGTGTGTCACCTTATTAAACATATGAAATGGTCAACAGCAGTTCAAACATCATTGACTTGCATACGAGTGTATGAATGTACCATTACTAAGTTGTCAACTTCACCGAACACTCCATCATTCGCGTAACTGACACTTTACACCTTCACTCTATGTCAACATGACCTCTAGATTCAACGCTGTGTAAGGTTGGGAAGTTGACCAGTATAACCACATAACTTACATTGGTCAGTAACGTCCAGTGATAAGCATCAAACAGTAGTAACAACCATCTTCAGTGGTGGCCAATGTTCATCAGTGGAAGATATAATAAATATATTTCTTCATGCCTCGTCATAAAATTGTGATCACCTCCCATCCCCTCTCACTGCTTGATCTCATATGTGGTGGGCCCCCAAAGACATTAATTACAAAGGAAAAAAAACGCAAGATCTAACAATCAGCGTTCTATATATACTATATGGGGTGATTGGCCGGTGGTTGGTCAATTTTAGACTTACTTAAAAACCGACTTACGCAAAGATTTACGGTATGGAACCTTTACATATGTGGGAGCGTGTCTGCATTATTTTCCTCTACCCCGCGCTACACAAAGCATAAAAAATTACCTCTCTTCTATACACCTACCTCCTAGGATGAGGCATGGGCTCTAATGACGTCCACTGTCTTGTCTCTGGATTGAAGCATTCCATGGTGGATAGTCTCACAGAGCTGTCTGTTCCATCAAAGCCCCCGACAGCATACAAGCAGCTTCTGTAAGCTACCACTCCAAGCCCACTACGACCTAGAGGCATACCAGGCACAGAAAACCACCGGTCGATTCCAGGGTCATACATTTCTACCGCTCGGATGCACTCCATACCGTTAAAGCCACCACAGACATACAACTTGTCTGCAGTTGTAAAATAAAAATAAACAGACTAAAATACTTACATGGTATGTCATGGAAACACAAGGAATCTGTGAGGGAATAACTTAATCAAAGTCGTTTAACTCTTTCTACCCCGTGACCAGTATAGCGTACCACAGACACGGTACATTTTTCTTCCACGGCTCCCCTAGTACGTCCGCAATGTTGTAGTCATTTTCATCATGTCTGCACTTTACTTGACATAGAACAAACATATAGTTGCATACATAACTTACAAACAACACTTGAACATACGTCTCTGCCCAATTAGAACTTTGTTTTAATTTTTATATTACAAGATATTCTCTCATAAAAGTATACTTTTTTTTTTTTTTTTTTTTTTTTTTTTTTTTTTAAATATCACTTGTTGGGGGAACAAAATTGACGCATATGTTCGTGCCAGAGTAAAATCTAGAAACAGTCTAGTAAAGACAAAGTTAATTGAGGTCAAAAATATACGTTGGTATGACAATTCATCAGATACATTTCCTAAATGGCAGTTCGCTGTATTGGCAATTAGTCCGACTAACGGACATTCTTCAAAACGCACTCCTCAGGACATACTTCATATTTTGCAACCGTAACTTATTATGTCTAGAACAGTCCCAACTAAGATGGTTTGGCCATGTCTGCAGAATGGGAGAAGATCGGCTACCACGACAAGCATGGGAAACAAAGAGCCAAGGATCCAGACCCCGAGGACGACCCAGAGTCCGCTGGGAGGACAACATTAGACAATCTTTGAAGGACCGAGGACTAGAATGGAACCAGGCCAGGAGGAAGACAGCCGATAGAATAGTCTGGCGCTCTCTCTTCCAAACCTCTACACCTCACGGTAGAAGGGGAACGACTAAGTAAATAAGTAAGTAACTTATTATGTCTTGCTTTTGATGCTTTCTGATGATCGCTAGTCACATTTATTCTCATAATCTTTGTCTCGTCTCTGTGTAGTTTCAAACCCAGATTTGACAAGATATTATCGATTCTAGGGATGGTCGGAGTGGCTAAGAGATATGGCGTCCTCTTCGAATTCTAAAGGTACTGGGTTCGATTCCCAGTAGAGGGAATATAATTTATGGTAATCTGTTTTTTCAGAACCAGTGGTGCTAATGATGTCATACTTCCCCCTAGTCTCCTGGGTAGTGAGATCGGTTGCCTAGCCTTCCCGGATAATGGCAAAAAATAGGAGGTCCCGAGTGCACGTTGCGCACGTTAAAAATCCAACTGCAGTTGGAAATCGTAAAGAGTAGGCCATAAGGCCGCTGCCTTGGCAAAATTTTAACATTATAAACCTACCCACCACAAAAATATTTATAGAATGTTGTCGCAAAATTCGAATCTGTCTTACACCACACTCATATTCCCCGCTCAAAAACTAGCTATAATATTTGAACCCAAATTAACTATAGTATTTGAAGCAGTCTAAGAACCCAGTCAAATTTACCGCCAAAAATGTATCTAGTGTATTTGAATTGTCTAGGAACCAAGTCAAAATCTACCGCCCACAAAAATTATCTAAGAGTCTAGTACAAATTTAACAACCAATCAAAGTGCTTCTTTTTTTGGGTAAGGATAAAGAAACCTTTTAACTTGGTAACAATGCCTATTTTGTGTTTTTGACCGAACGAAGATATTTTATTCCTTAACAACTAAAGATAGTTAAACAGTAGGAAATATATCAAATTATAGCGCTGATATTGCTTAACACATAAGCATAAATATTCACGCATGATAAAATTTTATTGTAGTAGAAAAATTTATTTTAATGATATTTTCACATCAGGGTAATGCCAAATTTAATTACTTAAAAATTACCCAGATTGAAATGCAAAGAAATAACTAAGGAATATCCACATAGAGCGATAGAGAACAATGGGCCGTTTAATTATCACTTTTGATAATTAAAATCGGTCCGCTAATAACTATAATATAAAATATTTAAAATTAGTCAGATTATACAAACACGCTTAGAACCGCATAAGTCTCAAGTCTCAAAAATTAACTTTTTGAAGTTGCCTCCGATTGGGCGGATGTAGTTCTATAAATAGTAACAAGGTGGTACTATTGGGGCCATAAGATTAAAAAATCTACACCGAGCTGACAGCATTGGAAAGATAGAAAGATCAAGTCTTTGCCTTCTGATCTGAAAGCAATTCTAAGATCCCTTAGAAGGCCAGTTCAGCTTGAGTGTGAGTGACTATATTTACCTGAGGGTTATATTACGAAATTACCTCGTGGCTGCATTCACCTGAGAGGAAGAGTGTGTGGGAGTTGAGAGTTCCTTATACACTTGGAGCCAGACCCCATCTTCGCAGTCAGGAGTCACAAAGTTGGTGATCCCGACAAATGTTTTACAGAACAGCAGCAGCAACATTCTAAAGTTAAGTCTTTTAGGAAGGCAATGTCAGTTTATCCAAACCATTCACCAAAAAGTAATCAAAATAAACTTACAACCATTTGTAGGATGAAGGTATCAGACCTTCCAAAGTAATCAAGAGACCTTACAGTGTAGTACTAGCAGAAGTATCAATATTATGAACAGGAACTGTGTGTGTAGTTATTCCAGTGAACACTCTACAAAAATGGAACAGTTTTTCCAATATCTTTATTTTGATGTGTAAATATCCTTATATTGTTTTTGAGTATTCCTCCGTGGGAAACAAAGAGCCAAGGATCCAGACCCCGAGGACGACCCAGAGTCCGCTGGGAGGACAACATTAGACAATCTTTGAAGGACCGAGGACTAGAATGGAACCAGGCCAGGAGGAAGACAGCCGATAGAATAGTCTGGCGCTCTCTCTTCCAAACCTCTACATCTCACGGTAGAAGGGGAACGACTAAGTAAGTAAGTAAGTAAGTATTCCTGACCTGAAAAGATTGAGGTTCAGGACAATGAAATTGTACATAAAATTTCATCCAGCCTTGCTTAATAATTTTATTAAAGTTAAAGTTCTGTTTGAAATCAATACCTGTTATATTAAATAAATTACCCTAGACAATTTGCCAAATAACACAACACATATAATCTTTACTCAAGTTGGGATCTAAAGAGGTAGCAGTTAGGGACTCAGAGTACATCATCATCATTTTCTCTGAGAACTTACATAGCTCGACCCCACCTTGATGTCTATACACCCTTGCTCTTTTCAGAGAAGGGGGTATTACTTATAAGACCAGTCTCTTATCTGGCACTATCCTGGTATCCTCTGATACACCTATTTGTCCAGGATAGCCTATACTTTTATTAACATCAAAACCTCTTATGACAAATGTGTGATTCCCATATATACACACTGGGATTTGCGCCGGTGCTACAGAGTTCGTGCACTGTGCTGAAATCCTCCTTGTGTGATCTAAGGGTGGAGATCAGAGTACTGACGGAGTTGTCCGTGTGCGATGAAGACAGTCCTTAAAACCCAAATCAAACCTTAATTCCAGGCTGCTCCTCACCCAAACTTTACAAACTAATTTAAATATCTCTGTAGATGTGTCAATGTCTGTTTTGATGGACTCTGCAGGAATGATAGCTAGACAATCGGTTTTCCATCTCTTAAAAGCTTTATGGCTGTCTTTACACAAACACATTTCATTCATATATGCATTGGCTTTAGCTTCCCAAGGAGCATAGGCCTTCAGCAAAAGTATGCCAAATCCTCCTGTCGCGTGCCATCAGCTCAAGATCTGTCTATGTCTCCTTCATCATTTTCATGTGTCTCTAGTTCTCTTCTCCGTATTTCTTGGGTCTGCATCTACTTCTCATAACCTAGGGATCCCAAAACAAAGTCTACCTGGTAATGCAAGCAACTAGTTTTCCTCTATGCGTGCCATTTCTAAAGCCAGCATCTTCTTCTCAACTCTTGTTCCACCGGCGCTTGTCTGGTTCTTGTTATCAATTCCGCATTAGCGATCTTCCGTACCATTTCAGTGTTTCTGTTCTACGCAAGCGTCCATTTATGAAAGTATGTAACTTTCTAGTTTGTTGTTTTGTTGTTCACAGTGTTTCAGAGCCATACACTAGGACTGACTTGACATTTGAATTAAAGATTTTTTTTTTTTTTGACTTAATTTCTTATTATTTCCACATACATGTATTTCCAAATGCAATGTACGCTCCTCTTGTCTCTTCAATCATACTGCCTACACAAATGTATGATTCTACATCTTCTATGTGTGTTTTTTCACGTGCAAAATTTTCATCATTTCCTGCTTTTATTCTCATTATGCATGGAGGCATATCTGGAGTCATCCTTATATGACCACCAGCTATGCACAATGCTACAATATACGTATGTGGAAATGAACGTATGTCTATAAGGCTAATTACATCCTCATTGACTCTTGAAATCATCCACACTCTTCCCGGGATTCACCCTGTGGTGAAAATTGTTGAGAACCAAGCATTGCACACTAAGCTTGGAGAGGTCACTTGAGCCATAGGCGTAGTTCTGTGGTTTTGACTTGGTTGACTACATGCAGAAGGATCTCACTGTGGATCCAGTGATATGCAGGAGAAGCTGAGAAGTGGCCCTGTGCCGGACGTGACAATTCCTTGGGAGAACCCAGAACCAGAGTACAGTATTTTAGCTCTGCATAGTTGGAGAGCCCCCTTGGATGACGGGGAATGCACAGTATGCCACGCACTTCTTACTCCTAGCTTGGGTCAAGATGTGACGATCCTTTAAATGCAAGCAAAGCTGGAGAAACTGGAGCTCATGAATTCAACTCAACACGTTTCGGAATGGCAGAAAAGTCACAGGAAAAGCCTAGATCTACAGTGTAGATAACACCAAGGAGTCTTTGACTTGGTATTGGCTGCTAGAGAGCGATAAGCTCAGCAGCAGTAGTTAAACAACAACAACAATTCTCATTATCTTTTTCTTTCCCTTTAGCTGTGACCTCTCATAAAGTATTTTTATTTTATCTTACATCTAGTTACGGCTATGGGACAGAAGAGTCAGGACGTCTGCAAAATCTAAATCGTCAAGATTTTTAGTTAGGGCCCACTGAATGTTTATGTTGGTTCATGTCGACGTTTTCATAACTCTACATATAACCGGAAAAAAAAGAAATGATAACAAGAGGCATCCCTGTTGCACTCCAGTTCTTATTTCAAACCACTCTGTATGTTGTCCATAATGAACAATTCTGCATTTCATCAATCAATACTCTTGAGCTCCCCAAGGAGCATAGGCCTTCAACAAACACATGCCAAGTCTTCCTGTCCTGTGCCATCCGCTCAAGTTCTTTCCATGTTTTCCTCATCATTTTCACCTCTGTTTCCAGTTCTCTTCTCCATGTGTTTTTTGGTCTATTTCTGCCTCTCTTTCCCTGTGGATTCCAGAACAAGGACTGCCTTGTAATGCTATCAACAGGTTTCCTCAGTGTGTGTCCTATCCATCGCCAGTGTCTTCTTCTCAACTCTTGTTCCGCTGACACTTGTCTGGTTCTTGTCATCAATGCCACATTTGTGACTTTGTCATACCATTTCAGTCCTTCTATTCTACGCAAGCACCCGTTTATAAAAGTCTGTAGCTTTTTGGTTCTTGTTTTTGTAAATTCCATAATGCCTCATCAGTTTTCAAAGTGATTCTCTGTCAACGCTGTCAAATGGTTGTTCATAGTCCACAAATTCAGTGTAAAGAGGTCACTTCAATTCCAAACTTACACGGAGCACATGCTTAACCATTTTTCTTTGTTTTCGGTTAAATTAGACAAGTAAACGAGAAGTAAACAATTTTCAGGGTTTCACTTTGATTAGTATTGCCAAGTGCACTAAAAAGCAGAAATTAAATGTTCCATGCTTTCTAGAGCATAGAATAAAAGGGGATGGCCAGGTATCATTAATCAGTAATTAGTCACATCGCTCACACAATAACAACAACAACAAAAATGTAACGTTGTGAATTATGTGACCAACTACTGATTAGTGATAAGTGGCCATCCACTTCTGTTCTATGCAAATGCATTATAATCCTTTCACTCACCATTTCCGCTTTGGAATTATTTCCTACACTGACGCTAGTGTTAGCCCCACAGGCAACTCGTATCTTTTTATTCATATTTACTTATATCCTCTTTGCTGTTATGGTATTGTTGTAATCGCTGAAGAAGATTTTTTATTTTTTTATCGCAAAAATCAAGGTCTTCCCCTCTCATAAACACACAAATAGAAGCATAAAGAGAGAGACTGAGAGAAGGACACAGATAGACTTTCCCAATACGTATTCTTATTTACAAAATTACATCAAAGAGGTCCTTGATCGATTTTGTCTTCAGCAGTAATTATCTTGTTAACTTCTCATTGGCTTTAAGATATGCAAAAACATGGACTGGATTGTGTAAAACATACCCCAACTGTCAACATTTCAAACATTCTTACCATCCAGAACAGCTACTCCAGCGTCACTTCTCTGGTGTGTCATGGGCGAGATGAAGCTCCACTGGTTTCTGCTTTTGTTGAAGCGCTCAGCGCTGTTTAGGCGATACACACCATCATAGCCACCCACAGCGTAAATGTGGCCTTTTAGTTCTGCCACGCCCACGTAGCATCTAAGAATAGATTGGGTGGCTGGTTAATTATGTACTGTAAAGTTTCGCATTAGTAACTACTAATAACGCTAGTGTTTATATAATGGTCGCTGCGTTGTTAGGGGTCGTCTCCATATGACGTCACGCAGTTGGGGGGGTGAGGGTGGGGGCGTGGGTTTGTCTAAAATAAAATGTTGTGACGAAGTGTGATAAAAAGGGGGGGGGGAGAAATTGGTGGGGGGGGGGGGGAAATGGGGGGAGGGGTTGTTAAAGAAATGTGACGTCACACAATAAAGGCGAGTGAGGATCGCTTCTTTCTCATAAACGATGTCTGAACAAAGATTTTGTAACCTCATTCCTCATAGTCTACTTTTATCCGCAACAGCAGACAACTCTCTCGTGGACGACTTTTATTATAATTATAATCGCAGCTGAAATATCGGATAATTGAAATTATTTTTAACTGGTTAAAATTGATTTTTTATTACACACACACACACACACACATATATATATATATGCATAAATCCGGAGTGGGAGTTATTGTTGTTGCGGCCCCGTCTTCTATTTCAGTGGTCGTTGTGGAAAGCCACCGTTCTCATTGATTCAATAAGCTTCTTAGTTCTGGTCATTTGATTCATTAATTCTTGATCGTGCTATTGTTGGAATAGTTACGCGAATGTGAGTTAATACTTTCTGTCTGTCACAAGGTTTGAACTCAGTATCATAATTGTTGAATTTGTAACTTCAATGAACGTGATAAGTCTCTTCTCGAGTCCACACAATTTTTAATATACATTTCAAACAGTAGACAGTCCATGGAGGTTGATTATGAAAACATTATATATTAGAATTGAATCATACATCATAAATGCTATCCATGCATTATAGTCCTGGTCCAATAATATGCAACACTATAGTCAGAACGTCGTAACTATATGTACGCGCGGTTGGGACATCCAACGGCCGACAATGAGATTAGACGTCTGGCGATATAAAACGAATGTGGACCATAATTTCATCCTTCCTTGACTTTAGTTAAAATTACTAACCTCGATACATTCCTCTCTTCATAAGAATATCGGACTGACCCATGTCCGTACTGCAATAACATATGTGCGGCAATATCATGCCTACCACTGGAAGGATTATAGGACACGTCTTATCCGTTTGACGGTCATCTAAGAAAAGGGTGTGGTAACCTAGTCACGGTGCGTGACATACCAACGCATACACGTCATAATCAATCGTGTGTATCGCGTACACTAACTAACAATTATTTACATTATATTAAACGTAGTCACCTATTAATCTTATGCTGTTAACCTCTAGCAGACCATGCCAATAAAATACCTTAACAATTCCCTGTCCACTGGGGGGAAAAAAAATCTATTAGATAGATTTTTTTTTTTTTTTTAACAAAAACCCATCTGAAAAAATACCAATATGTTAACAATATCAAAAAAAAAAAAAAAATTTAACGAGATTGCGGCATATGGCCTACGACGTTCTGTCTAGAACCAATGTCGTGGTCATGTCGACTAACCAATAGTCATGTAATATATTCATTATTTATATCATAAATAAATATAAATGGTAATAAGAACTAAAAGAGAATGGTAATGTCGATCTCTAATTAAATAATTAATTAACTTAAAATATGTCGTGATAAAATGTCATGTCAGACTAATTTAAGTGTTAAAATTAAACTAAATAACTATACTAGGTATGGAATAAGAATAAGTTGTTGAAAATCTAATGTAAGAAAAATGAGAGGATCTGTTAAAGAAAGACATAATAACGAATAAAGAATAAATTAGAGAAAGAAAAAAAATGATGTATAAATTTAACTAAGTTATGTGTGTTGAACATCAAGTAAGTGTAGTATTAAGTTATTAATACCTTTCTAACTAATTTAAACAATAGTATGCAATATAATCATGTAATTCTAAGAATATAATCAAAGAATTATGTGAGTTTTCTTTTCTTTCTTTCATTTTTTTAAGTTTCATTCATTTTTTTAAAATTCAACTCACTTGTCATTTTAATGTGGATTAGTTTTAAAGAATAAATTAAAGTAATTAACATTGGATATGAAGATCCATTCGTAGTCTTGATCCTTGAATTTCCATTAGACAAAATGTTCAAGTATTCTGAATCACGTTATATAACGAATTAGTTCGACTGGAATGTCATTTATTTTCTCCGAAGTGTTTTGAAACAATGTTGTGACAAATGTAAACCAGGAAAGTCCCGGTGTAAAGACGAATATAGTGTCAATTGATTGCAGTCACTTTGCGTATAATTTGCCTATAGAAAGCAGCTGAGTAAATGGTTCATTCATGTGTCAAAAAGCAACGATGGTGCTATGTTCTTTGATTAAGTTTCTCTGTACATAGTATTGTCTTTGCGACAAACAACGTAAATTAGGAATCGACATCATTAGGATTTCGAGATAATGTATCTGCCAAGATGTTGTCGGATCCTGTGATGTACTCGATTGAAAACTCGAAGGGTTGGAGGAGTATAGCAAATCTGGTCAATTTTGGACTCTTGTGATTTGCTCGTTGTAGTGATGCTACGGCCCTTTGATCGGTTTGTACTACAAAAGGGGCTCCCAGTAGGAATTTTTCTAGTTTGGTTATCGCCCACACGACGGCTAAGAGTTCGCGATCAACCGTAGAGTACTTCACTTCTGGTGGTTTCAGTTTTCGTGACACGTACAAGTTTGGATGGAGGATGTCGTCATGGTATTGGAGCAAACATGCGCCAATTCCGTAGTTACTCGCATCTGTACGAAGAATGAACTTTTTAGAAGCATCAATTAATCTCAAAATAGGTGGATTTGAAAATATAGAAATTATTTGCCGAAAAATTCTGTCACATTCGTCAGTCCATGTCACTTTCACTGGCATGTTCTTCTTTAGTAATGAGGACAATACAGCAGTGATGGATGACAAGTTAGGTACGAATCTACTGTAATATTGGACTAGACCTAACAAGCTTCTCACTTGTTTCTTCGTTTGAGGAACGGAAATGTTTAAAATTTTTGAAACTGTACTGGGTAATGTTCGGATATATCCAGCTCCAATAATGTGACCCAAAAAAGTGATCTCATGAAATGCTACCTGTAATTTTGTAGGTTTAGCAGTTAACTTGTACCTTCTCAAGGTATCAAAAACGTATCCAAGACCCAAAAAATGTTCCTCAAAAGATGAACTAAACAAGCATATGTCATCTATATATGTAATAATGTCTGGTCTACCTGAAAAAATGTGTCGCATCATGCGAACAAAGGTAGCTGGAGCGTTAACCAGCCCAAAAGGCATCACGTTCCACTGGTATAGACCTAGCGGAGTTGAAAACGCTGTGTAGTATTTTGCTTTTTCGGTTAGTGGTATCTGCCAATAACCTTTAGTTAAGTCTATCTTAGTAAATATAGTTGCTGTCGATAGACGTGGCAGTAAGTCATCGAGAAGTGGATGTGGTTCGCTATCAACTATCGTTTGTGCATTTAATTTTCTATAGTCGACGCATAGTCTAATGTTATTGTCCTTCTTTCGGACAATAACTAATGGAGAAGAAAATGGGGAATTACTAGTTTCGATAATTCCTAAAGATAACATCTGTTCAAGTTCCTTAGTAGTTTTAGTAAGAAAGTGTATAGGAACAGAATAAGGATGTACCCGAATTGGAGTATCCTCGTTAAGAGTGATGTCATGATTAATGACTGATGTGCGACCTGGAACATCGGTCAACACATCTGGATAAGATTGTAGCAGATCAGCAATCTTTTGATGCTGTTGCGGTGTAACCGACGAAGAGATGGTTACGTCCCGCCAAGATTCGCTAGATTGTACTACAGGTACAGGTAAAGCTAACTGTACCTCAGGAAAAGAAGATTCTTCTTCCTGGATAACGGATAAATTAGAATAGTGACATGTAGGTCTGAAAGTGTCATCTAATTCATGAAAAATAGCTTGTAGATGTTCAGGTCGAGTATGAAATTGCTTGAGCATATTTATGTGAAATATTTTGTGATGTCCCTTAATGTCCAGGACATAATCAACATCAGAAATCTTATTGATAACCTGGTAAGGACCATTCCACGAGATTAGTAGTCTATTATTGTTATGTGGCAATAACACATAAGCTTGATCTCCTGGAAATAATTGACGTAATCGTCTATTACTGTTTTGGAAAGTTCTAGCTTTCTCTTTCGCAGCCTCAGATGAAGCTGTTGCCATTTGACAGGCATCAATAATGTTATTCCGGAGATTAATTACATATTCATAGGATGACTGAGTGTCCTGAGTCATCTCAGAATCGATTAATAAATCTTTTATCAGTCCCATAGGACCTCTTGGAGGAGCGCCAAAGACTAAATGAAACGGAGAGAAGCCAGTTTGTTCATTTGGCACCTCTCGATAAGCGAATAACACCGCTGGTAGCACTCTGTCCCAGTCCTGTGGATGGTTAACTGTAACTTTATGTAGCATTTGTTTGAGTGTACGGTTAAGTCTTTCTACAGCACCATTACTCATTGGGTGATAAATGCTGCTGAGGTTTCTATCTATTTGCCAAGTCTTCATTACCTCCGTCATAGTCTCAGATATAAATTGAGAACCATGATCTGACAAAAGTTTTCTAGGAAAACCTACTCTAGAAAAGATCAAGTGTAGTGCATCAGCTACATCTGTTGTGGTGGTTGTTTTTAATGGGATGGCTTCTGGCCATCGTGTGCATAAATCGATGCAAGTGAGAATAAACCTATGTCCTCTGGCTGATGGTAAAAGTGGGCCAATGATATCAATGGCCATTTTGTCGAAAGGTCTCACCGATATATCACAAGCCTGAATAGGCGCCGTGTGAAAGGCTCCCCGTGCTTTCACTTCTTGGCATATCGTACAGGAGCGTACGTACTGTGAAATATCTCGTGATACTCCCGGCCAAAAAAAAGAAGATAATACTCGTGAACGTGTACGAGTATAACCCATGTGACCTGCACACTTAGAATCATGTGCATGTTGAAGTATGTACCGCCTAAAAGCAAAAGGTACCATGACTTGTTGTCTTATCTGAGTTTTATCCATAAAACATCTTAATAAAATGTCATTTTTAATACTAAACCACTGACTATAATTTATGTTCCTAGAAAGATTGTCATCTTTGTTGACCAGCGTAAAAAATTTTGTTAGTGACCTGTCTTCCCTCTGTTTTGCAGCAAATGATACTCGGTCAATAGCAGAATGAATCTCGATATTTTCATGATCATTTGTTTCCTTGTTTTCCGTGTCTATAGTCTCTAATTGTTTTGTATGTGCTCTGGTTATTGCTGCATTTCCGATGTATAGATTATTTTTTTCCCATTGAATAATCTCATCTGGTGTGCAATCTTTACTCCCGTGTATGCATCCCACCATAAGGTCGGCAATTGGGTTTCTTAACATGCATGCTTTAACATTGCCTGTGAAGAAAGGTGTGTCAATGTAAATAATAGCTGTTGGATAATATTCTATGGTTCCCCCAAAAGTCATGCACCTGACATGTTCTCCAGTTGCACAATTTGGATGAACAAGTGTCTGACGGATTCCGATCGTGGTCGATCCCGAATCTCTTAAGACTGAGACGATGGATCCATTAACTTTTCCTCTGTTGAAGATCAGTGATCCTGTTCCGTCATTGACTGCTAGACTGACTTCTGGTAGAATATGACCGCAGTTCAGAACTGTCTCTTTTGCTTTCTGAAATATAAGATTACATGTTGGGCAACTATTTGCCACGTTATAATTCATTGCAAAACAAGTAGACGATGACTGTATTTTGTTATCAGTAGTTGAACTCTGAACCCTAGGGGTTGTAGCAGTAGTAACAGCTGCCCCTGTATTATGGTTATAAGTTGTCGATCTACGAGAATGAGAACGATGACGAGAATAATTAGATGAATTATCCCGTTGTCCTCTATTGTAACTGTTATCTCGATGTCTCGAGTTATAATTATCGCTATTGTTCCACTTGTAATCATTATTATAGTTATATGATCGATTATAACTTGAGTTACGTGGATTACTGTTATTTCTTGACTGAGGTGAATAGTTTCTGGTTTGTTGTCGTCCTCTATTAAAGTTATTGTTAAAGTTATTCTGTCCCTTATGAAAATTAATGTCATAGTTTCCTTTGAACCTACCCGTCTACACTGTGTGTTCTAGGTTTGTTATGATTATGATATGCCATATTGGAGGCTACAGGAAGTGGTTCTCTTATCAATGTGCCAGAAATATTAGCATTCGGATGAGCTGTGCAGTAATTTAAAGAAATTTTTTCTAACTCATCAATAGATTCTGGTTTTCTTTCTTGCAGATAAGCAAAGAATGGTGGGCTGACAGACGATAATACTTTATCCCTCAATAACAAATCGACTAACTTGTCGTAGGATTTGTTGACACCTGCCAGTTCAACCCATCTGTTAAAAGTATTGCGTATGTTAGCAATAAAACCTGTGAAATCTCTATTGTTATCTGGCAACAAACTTTTAAAACGCAATCTACATGCCTCTTCGTTCAAGTGGAAACGACGTAGTAACAACGTCTTAATGGCCTCATAGTCTGTTGATAGTGTTGGATCTATATTTTGTGCTGCACTTGCAGGTTCGCCATCTAGAAATTCCTTAAGTTTCAGTGCCCATGCCGCTTTGTCAAGGTTATTCACCTTACATATGTCCTCAAAGCGCGCGAGCCACGATGAAAGGTCATCTACGTGTAACTTGAATGGAGGCAGCTTAAAGTAATAATTACCTTTAAGTCGTGTGGATGAAGATCCAGATTGAGCAGTATCATTTTGGGTTGCTGCAGCGCCCTGTGAATTAAGTTTTGCTGTTTCTAATTTAAGTCGTTGCAATTCCATTTCTTGCTGCAGTATGATTTCTTGTCGTTTCAATTTATTCTCTTCTTCAATCCGTAGGATTTCATCTCTTGCTATCTTTCTTTCTTCTTCTTGTCTGAATTATGCCTTCTTTTCTGTTTTCTTTGTTCTTCCATCTCTGCTTTAGCAATGGCTTCTTTTCCGCCTGTTTTCTTTCAAGTTCTTCCATCTCTGCTTTAGCAATGCTTTCTTTTCCTCCTCTTCTGCCTTTATTTGCAAATTCAGCCAATGCATAAGCCTCGAGAAGTTCTCCTTTTTTCCCAAAATCTTTACCATTTTTAATAAAATAGTCTAAGTTAAGCATCTTGACGTTAATATTGTACGTAATGGTTATGTAATAATCACCAATAAATTTTAAGTAATTATTATACTTATTCAATTTATGAATAGTCGATATAAACAATCATAATATTATTGAACTTAATCTGGGAATGTTCAATTTAATTAATTGTAATATTATCTAACTATTATTTGTAGATTCCATACATAGACATACTATGTTGGGAAAATATTACATATATACTCGTTAATATATCATAAATAGTTATGATATTTATCTATTTCGGGTGCTGAATTACTATCATGCACCTAATAATAAATAGTATTATTCCTCAAGTATTATATCATTCAGTCAGTGATATGTGCTAAGTAAATCATTTAGTAATGGAAAAAATGTACCAAATAATATACACTATGTCCTTTATATGCAGGACAGACTAAAAAGTCAAATTATTTTATAATATATATATTATTATTATATTATGCCTTAATCATGAGCTATAAAGTGCATCGCCCATTTCTTGGACTACCACTGCAAATTGGTGCAAAGTCCCTAATTCTCCTTAAAAGTCATTTAAATTTTAATTATATTCATATACACTCTTATTAAGCAAGAAATTATATTATTAGTGTTAAATCATGAACAGATGAAATGAGGACATACGATACGATGGGTAAACCAAGGATAAACAAACCATATTATCACGAAACAAGACGTTTCTACAATAAAAATTGATATTATGAAACCAAATCTGCAAACCGGAAATATAGAGTAGGGTGAAGGTTAACTGAATATAGAGTTAAATCTGCGTACACAAAAATTAATGACGCAAACATGGACTCATTGACGGTTATACAAAAAAAAAAATGAACTGAATAATAGCAAGATCAGAAAGAACAAGATAGATTACTAACATTGTTACCAAACTAAATAGAATTTAAACTGAATACGATAAAATACACCGATTATTTCACCAAACTAGACATCTAACATATACTGTGAATTAAATGCAGTCCCGAACGAAACAAGCCCCGGAAATGTCATCGACGCGTTCTCCGCGAAATGCGATTTAATTCACTACCCTAAAGACCGTTCAGAATGAATATCGGCAATCCGTAGAGCCATAATTTATTCATTCTGAATCTCCACTCCAACCTCCCACAAATTAGGCACAGCACAAACAATGAAAACAAATATAACGTGCATATAAAATATATAGAACGGACATGCCTGCAAAATGTGAATTAGACTCAGTGATGTTTCTTATGAATGACAACAGTCACGAACTGAGACTTATCTTTTAACCCGTCGTCCGATGCGATCTTCACCAACGGCCTAGACTAGAGGATAGGACTGTTTGCTCCTTGTTGGTAAATAATGTCTTTTCAATCCTATGATCTACTGAGAAGTTGTATTCTTGAATGAAACATTAGGTGAGCTGGCATCGTCCTTCGATCGTTGGCTTGTACACGGAATATTGTGACGTCACTGATTTTTGCATAGTTACACAAGCCACGTCATGTTCGGAATCATGTGACTTGAACGTTTTCTTGTAATCGTAAACAGTCCGTGAAAGTATGTAAACAAGAAAAATTTCTTTCTTCCTTCGTTCCCCAGCAATGGCAACCACTCTGTTGCGGGGGCTTTATACGATTCACTTCTTTTATTGTTGTTGCGGCCCCGTCTTCTATTTCAGTGGTCGTTGTGGAAAGCCACCGTTCTCATTGATTCAATAAGCTTCTTAGTTCTGGTCATTTGATTCATTAATTCTTGATCGTGCTATTGTTGGAATAGTTACGCGAATGTGAGTTAATACTTTCTGTCTGTCACAAGGTTTGAACTCAGTATCATAATTGTTGAATTTGTAACTTCAATGAACGTGATAAGTCTCTTCTCGAGTCCACACAATTTTTAATATACATTTCAAACAGTAGACAGTCCATGGAGGTTGATTATGAAAACATTATATATTAGAATTGAATCATACATCATAAATGCTATCCATGCATTATAGTCCTGGTCCAATAATATGCAACACTATAGTCAGAACGTCGTAACTATATGTACGCGCGGTTGGGACATCCAACGGCCGACAATGAGATTAGACGTCTGGCGATATAAAACGAATGTGGACCATAATTTCATCCTTCCTTGACTTTAGTTAAAATTACTAACCTCGATACATTCCTCTCTTCATAAGAATATCGGACTGACCCATGTCCGTACTGCAATAACATATGTGCGGCTATATCATGCCTACCACTGGAAGGATTATAGGACACGTCTTATCCGTTTGACGGTCATCTAAGAAAAGGGTGTGGTAACCTAGTCACGGTGCGTGACATACCAACGCATACACGTCATAATCAATCGTGTGTATCGCGTACACTAACTAACAATTATTTACATTATATTAAACGTAGTCACCTATTAATCTTATGCTGTTAACCTCCAGCAGACCATGCCAATAAAATACCTTAACATACTGCCACTGTCTGCTATCCCCCTTGGGTGTATAGGGATTAAGGTCAAACTGTGGACAGGGCATTTTGCACCTAGCAGTAATAAGAAACAAGGAATAATAGAAAAAAACCAAATATCAGGTTGGGGTGTTTGAGCGTGCAGAAAATGTTGACTGGACAATTCAAAAACCTACATAACAAAACGATGTCAGGAAGACGGCCATAATCAATGACGAACTTAAACGACCTAGGTGAATATAGCTGCACTTCAGGAAACGTGCCTGACAGGCTCTGGAATGGTGAGCAAGACGGACTACACATTTTGTTGGCAAGGGAAAGATCATAATAAAACTAGAGAACACGGAGTAGGTTTTGCGGACACAAAACAAAATTAACCAAATTGGTTGAGCCAGATGAGAATGGATCAGAACGCCTGTTTACTCTCCGCATGCAAACTAGTGCAGGTTCCATCACCCTTGTCAGTGTGTATGTTCCTATTCTGTACTCTGTTTCATTCGGAAGCTGAAGACGAGTTCTACGAGAATCTAGCAGCAGCCATCAAAAGCTTACCTAGTCAAAAACAACATGTCCTCCTTGGTGACTTCAACGCTAGAGCGGGTGCCGATAATGATTCATGACTGGGTAGGTTTGGTATTGGCAAGATGAATGAAAATGGACAATGGCTCTCGGAGTTGTGTTTCCATCATGACCTCTGCGTAACCAACGCCTGTTTTCAGACAAAACCCCTGCATAAGGTGTCATGGAGACACCCACGATCCAAGCACTGGCACCAACTTGATCTGAATCTTGTCAGAAGACCACATCTCACGTCCGTGCTCTCCGCGCGCTCTTACCATAGTACAGACTATGATACAGATCACTGTTTGGTTTGCTGCAAAAAAGAGCACAACCAATAAAACTCCACGCATTGATATCAGCAAGATCTCAGACCCTGTCATGATGGCTCAATTTACCTCAACCTTCAAGAAAGCACTCAGTAGCCCATAGCATGGTGATACTGTTACAGAGAACTGGGAGCACCTGCGGAAGACCATTCTTCTTCTTCTTCTTCCTCGTTCGCCCTCAGACCTCCACATTTATGACTCTAATAAAGGCAGCAGTCAACTCAAGGTTCCCGACATCTCCAAACAGTTTTTCGTTGACAGAAGTGGGTTGTTGCCATATGCTACCCCGTTCATTACTGTAGGTTGGGCAGTACTGCAGCAGGTGTTCGACTGTCATCGGGCTGGTACCGCAGGTGCAGAGATCTGTTGCACCAATTTTGTATTTGTGGTACAGATGGTATCTCAATCTGTTGTGTCCAGTGCGTAGTCGAAAAATGATGACCTGTTCTTTTCTGGATAGTTGATGATATGCGTCATTTTTCAAATGTCCCGGGTGCTCTCTTTCCCATTTGGACTTGAATGTAGCCTTTATAGACCATTCAAAGTACTGCGCTTGCTACCTTTGGTAATAAGTATATTCCATCTACGGGGTGGGGTCTACGTCACCATCCTCGGTATTTTATAGAAGGACAAAGTGGCAAATATCTAGGTGCTGTCACATGATGGCCTTCAAAGCATGTATACACTGCTTAGAAAGAGCAGACCACTCTGGCTTGACCATGTCCACCGCATGGAAGATGATCGCATCCCGAAAGATATCTTCTACGGACAACTGGCAGATGGCCAAAAAAAAAAAAAAACAGTTGGGCGACCGCAGCTGAGGTCAAAGATGTGTGCAAAAGAGACATGAGGGCACTGGACGTAAATTCAGCAACCTGTAAGGATGAAGCTGCCGATCGCGGCAAGTGGAGATGCTCTCTACGGCGCCACCTAAGATTGGGCGAAAAGAAGTTCTCACAACAAGCAGAAGAGAAAAGAAAATGTCGATAGGACCAGGAAAAAAGCAGCTGTGGGCTGTCACCACAGGGGAGAATTCCCACAGTCAGTTATGATAGATGTATTGTCAGAAGCCTCTTTAACCGGGTGGGGAAAGTGCTAGCAGGTACCCCCACTCGTAAGGGCTTTACCACTGTCGTGTTGGATTTACTATACGAAACACTGCCTCGTATATACTAGAGGACGACCACACGCACAATGGCTGACACAAGGAAATAACACTGCTAAATACGAGATAGCTAGAAATCCCTTTATTAATTCACACCACCATTTGGCCGCAACCGGCCATAATGACATACACAATGAATAGATTTTTTTTTTTTTTTTTTTTTTTTCTTAACCAGCGGCACTTGGGCTTTCAGCCCTTCGGCCCAATGACATGTCATTGCGAGGCTGGGGAACCTGAGGACTTTCCTTCCAACCCGGTCAGGAGCTTCGCTCCTTCCCATCCACAGAGGGTTTATCACAGGAGCCGTTCAGGCTATTCAGTCAAATTTCCGGCCGTAAACATTTCTTCAAACGCCGACGCCCGGGTTTGAACCATGAACACCTGGTCGCCAGTACAACGCCGAAGCCATTACACCAGCGCGGCTCACACAATGAATAGATATATTGCCACTACCAGCTAATGCATACTAGAAATCTAGGCGAAACACAGCCTATCTGTTACAGTGTGAATTCCGCTCACATGAGGCGGCAAAATATGACTATGTCATAAATGATGACTTCCATATGTTGTTTAGACTAAAAAAGGCTGTTCTTGCTTTGATCATTCTGTTGTTGATGTCTTTGCTTGCTCCGCCGTCTGGTGTTACTATGCATCCTAGGTATGTGAAGGCATCTATCTGTCTGTTCCAGTTGCTGATTCCTTACTGATATGGGCTCAGGGTTACTCACATTGAGCGTCATGACCTCTGTCTTCTTTAGGTTGATGTTCAAGCCCACCTCCTGGCTATACTTATTAAGTCTATCCGTTTTTTCCTGGATGTGTTGATGTAAATGTGCTAGCAGTGCAATGTCATCTGCATATTCCAGATCTTCCAATGTAGAAAATGTAGTCCATCTTATTCCTCTTGGATTGCCCTCTGTTGTCTGGCGCATCACCCAGTCTATGACTGTTAAAAATAGAGTGGTTGATAAGGGGCATCCCTGTCGTACTCCTGTCTTCACTTCAAAGGTTAGGTTGCTCTGCCCAATGCTACACGTAAAGTTGGCATAAAGGCTTTTTTATAATTGACACTATGCAGCTTGGAATTCCATAAGCCCTCAGTATTTTCCATAAACTGTCCCTATGTATACTGTCAAAAGCATTTTCAAAATCAACAAAATTAATGTACAGCTGTCTTTGCCATTCTGAGCACTGCTCTATAATGTTCCTGAGGGTAAATATATGATCTACACATCTTCTGTTCTTTCTAAATCCTGCTTGTTCTTTCCTCAGTTTGTGGTCTACTGCTTTTGAGATTCTCTGTATAATTATCCTGCCTAGTATTTTGCTGGGAACTGAGAGAAGTCCTCTCAGTACAGCACAAGCACAAAATTAGGATTACAAGGTATATCAGAGCTGTGTGCTTTCTGTGCTTCTCTATGGCGCGGAGAGCTGGAGAGTTACAGAGAAGGAAATGTCGAAATTGTCCTCTTTTCACACAACATGCCTAAGAAAAATTCTCCGAATGTTTTGGCCGAATACCATCACCAACCAAGATCTGCTTAATTCGGTGCAAGCAAGAGAACATGCACACCATCATAGCTGGCAGACACTGGAGCTGGGTTGGTGTTACGACACGTTTTAACGATGTCGTCTGCTACAGTTGTGAGCACTTTAAAGTTACGCATTAGATGCTTGAGATGTTATAAATATAGAATGTTTTTCACGCTTCACGGTATTTTATTGAACGCGAAGTGTATAATAACTTTATGACAATCAGGGTTGGTATGGTCCCGCTTGACTACGTTTTACGTTTACCCTTTTGATTATAAGTGTAGTGGATTTTGATGGTATTGTATGGTTGATGTCACTTAGTGTGATGTATGAGGTCAGCTGTGAAGGCTCCTGAGATAAATGTAGATGTGAATTACAGAAGGCCCTTCTTGCTACCACTTACGACCTCACACATATCTTTTTTACTAATGAATGTGGCTACGTTAAAAATCTAGGGTACTGATATGTAATGTGTAGTGGTAATTTACACACACACACACAGAGAGATTTAAGAAGTCTAATAATATTAATAAAATTTATAACACACTGAACTAACTCAGGCTATTTTAGTTTTTTACAGTTAAATCTTTTGATAAATTTATTTTGTTCTGAACCAAATGTTTAGTTGGTCAGAACATAAGAAATATTATGGAGTCATAAATGGAATGCAAAATCATATGACATAATTGATATGAGTAAATATCATATCATGTTTTGTATTCGATCACTTCCTGATATATATTGTTTACACACGGTATCCCGTGGTTGCAGGAAGTGACGTCTTGACTCCTGCTTTGAATTGACAGCAGACGTCAGTTTTGATTTGGGACAAGCTAGCGTCTCTAACCGGCAGTCTGCTTGTGTCGTTTGACCAGTATGCATGGAATGTGTCCAGTAGGACCTGCTTTTAAAATGTGTTAATTGCCTTTGGGCATTTTTATATTTCACCTGCAAGATCCATTACCATCACTGCCTTATGCTTTCATTAACAGTATAATGTCAGATTAGTCTTAGCAGTGTGTATGGAATTCTTGGGCACGTAAGTTGACTGTTCCATTAAAACTGAGAGTATCAGAATCAAGGACAGTAGAGACATGTGCTAGAAAAAGCTACGATGTCATACCATACTCAATGTGGAGTACTGTGTTATTAAATGTAATGAACTGTGCCAAGAAGTTAGGCCTTGTTACTGAGTACCTGAGGTGCGGGCCAGGGAGATTGTGTGTGACTGGCCAAATTAAAATATATATATATTATAATTCCTGAAATGGAATCTACAAGGAGAACCCTGGAGGGTATTCAGCAGGCCACTGTAATAAGGAGTGTCAAGCCTGAAGTCTAATGCACTCTTACCACAGGACGTCGGGAGGACGGTTCCTGAAATAATAAATATTCTTAAAATTACCCGTACCACATAATAAAATGGAAAATGTGTAATTAATTATTTCAAATGACTGGTTAATAGTAATTATATTAAGATAGTCACAGGAGAACTTATAACTAGATATGCTGTTGGGATGGTGTAATCACTCCCAGTCTATGACTGCCAAACATTGTTCGTTGACTTAAGGGATAAATATATATAGTTTAATTTCCCCAATGTCATGGCTTTATTTACTGGTAAATTAGGGATAATTTAGTTGAAAATGTCGTTGGTGAAAGTCCAGCCGGCCAGATATAACTTATCTCGCCTGCGTCGATCCTGTACAAAAGTCTTGTGGCCCCACCTCTCCGTGCTGGGGGCAATATACGGCTGCTCTGACACAATGATAGACTGCTCTGGTCCACACTTGTATATATTACTACAGCATTTGACACCGCTTTGGTGCCAAATAGAAACTCACAGTTCTGAAACAAAAGTATTGGTCATGTGTCAGAACTCTACTTCCTGAACCACTTCTGCACACAACACTACACAACAACAACACCACATAGACTGGGTCAGATCTCTCTGACCACACATCACATCTTACCAAGTTGGTTTCACATAGTATCAGTTCCCCACGACTACATTGCATCTGATATAGGTTCAATAGCTTCCTGCTATTAAATAAGATAGTGATATGTTCCACTGATCTCAACACTAGATCCTTTTTCATTGTTTCAATTAGGCGTTCCTATATATTTCCTTTGTATGTAGGTCTCTAGACCCTGATCTAGGGCTGGGGATCTAGAGCGAACACTTACTTGTCGTAATCATTTTTATAATATGGCAGTATCAGTCACTCGAATTATTAAAATATACAGAATAAATATTGTTCATTCTTACCAGAATTCAGAATTGAGAACACAGTTAAATTTACTAGCAAAACTCAGCTGAGCTGCTGGCCGTATGGTGGCGTCCCACTATATAGTTATATTCTATGGAATCAACATCACTTTGGATTCAAACTGCGTCTCTGAACAGACTTATGTCGAATGGCAAACTTTCACCTCTCTATCCCGCTACTATAAAATGCGTTGACCAATCGCCGACTTCCCCCCTGCTTTCAAATCAACAACCAAAAGTCACTTCAGTCAAATCTCAGTCAAGTATGTATTACGGTCTGTTAGTCCGTCTGTCTCTACTTGTTTTTTCATAAAAACACACTTGGTTTTACATGCATTTCCTATACGAATCTGCTGCCTAAGTTATTTTTAGCTACAATTCTCCACCACATTCCCTCTCTTTAATTACAGCTCGATTTTTACGTTTGCAGACTCAAGGCCAAGATTTTGGAAGCTTTTAGTGACATAGGTTAACAGTGCATTCGCTTGTATGATATGAACAATACAGTCTTTTGTCAATATCTTCTTTATTATTTATCCGTCTGTATAAATGAAAGCATATTATTTCTCTGCTCAAGATGGGCTATCAAACTAGCTAGGTTTTATTTTCATAACTCTAGTATTAAGAAAACAACATATTTTTTCTCAAGTTTAATTTTTGAAATTTGTTCGAGAACCTTCCCTCATGTGTTTTTTTTTTTTTTTTTTGCCGCGGCATTCAAATAAAGACAAAGTATCGAAACACGCCCAAGAAATGACTGTCTCGATCAAGAGCTAATGTCCTTTTCTTGTCCATTTCCTTACTTTATGTCAACTCGGGACGTGAATTTTTTTCCTTTCACCCCCAATTGCGTCTTTTTGCCGTTCGAACTTCAAACACGTGTTCAGACATATTTTTCCTTTTTTGTGTCCTCCGTTCTCTCCCGTCTACAAAGGGTAAACGTTTCGTCTGCACTTCTAACTCGTTAGTTTTAAATGGCGGTGGG